>MTQE01003428.1:183792-223759 GCA_014337955.1 Aspidoscelis marmoratus
TTTATTTATTTATTTATTTATTTATTTATTTATTTATTTATATTTACATTCCTACCCTGCCCTATACCCTAAGGTCTCAGGGCGGGTGACAGAAACATGTTAAAATAGAACCATATATAGAACCATTGTATCTTGTAGTATGAATTACAATAGCTTGCAAGCTATTGGGGGAAAGAAAGAGGATTTTTTTTAAAAAAAATGAAGCAGAACATCTTTTGATCCACATTTTGCACAGCGTGCTTACCTACCCCTGCATGAAACAACATCCTGGAATCTCATTGGTGGGATCATATATCCGTGTGCCCATTGAGCAACCATCCCATGACAGAGGGGTGGAAAGTGTTTTCATTGTTGCCTTCCCTGCACTGACCCTGGTGTGTGGACCTACCTGGAAGAACATCTGGTGGTTCTAAACTATTGCTCTGATTTTGAAGGCACATAAAATAGTCAATTTGCACAGCTATTTCCAGACAACAAAATAGTACTCACACTCACATTTACCCACCTGGACATCACACCTTTGCTGACCTGGTGCATCCCAGAATGTTCAGGAGCATCCACCAGCTGCCTTATCATTGTAGGTGTGGAGAAGTAAAAATTTCTTCAAAGCTTCACCAGGAGCACCTGGCTGACTCCTGGACATTTCATTTACACTCTCTTCTGGGTGTGAATGCTGTGTGTGGGCAGGATAGGGCTGCTGTGGTTGCATAATCACACACCAGGGCTGATTGATATGTCAATGTCCCAGGGCATGTGGGATGTTGATGTGGCTGAGCCAGACTTGCCCATCTGCACTTTAAATGCTGGTGGTCAGGTTTGGGACTGCCTCAGCACTTGAAGTGCAGATGCACCACCCTTCTCCTAATCTTAGCTTATTGTACCATCCCACCAAATTAAGTGCAAACAGGACCATAGTTTGTTTTCTTTCTCTTCAATTCATGATTTTTATTGTAATCTGCTGGGTTTTGACAATAATAAAGTTTCACTACTACAGCACACTTCTGTTTCTGTGACTGGAGCAAGTGCTTCAGTTCTAGAAGCAGCAGAAACTACCGGGGTATGGAGAATTCACCTGGCTGTATAATATGTTTCTAAAGAATATATTTCATACCTAGCTAAATGCACCATAGCTCCAATTGTAGGAACTGCAGTACAGTGCCAGTGCTAGAAACTCCAAGAAATTTCCCTCCCTTTCTGACTCTTCTTCAAAGCTTGCCCGTATATCCACTTTAGCTCATTATGTCCTAAGTGTCTCTGATATAGTACACCCAGGATGGTTGTTAGGGTTATATCTACAGCATAGATCAAGCGAGCACATTGAACAAACAGATGGTGGTTGGATAAATCAAGGTGTTTTCTTTTTATACTTGATAGGTGAGCTGACAGTACTGTGATAGAAGGCCCCAAAATAGCAACCACTGTTTGTTCTCAAAACTGTTCAGAGTAATTTCTCTTCTGGTACACTGATAAAAGACAAAATCCTTTCTCCACTCACTTGAGGTAAATCCATTAAAGTTGTTTTCCCATTTGCTATCAGTATAATCAGTCAAAGGCACCTTTTGTCTCTTGCAAAATAAACTTTTGGGTCCTTTTACTATTATCTCTTTCCATTTACTACTCAAGAAGATATTCAAAGTCAATTTGAGATTTGTCAGAGCTAGGCATTTTCATTCAAATCACATTTGAATAATTTTAACAGGAAAAATATATTATTAGAAAGCCTTTAATTTTTTTAAAAAAGTTGTTTTGAGGGGTTTGAGTGAGATACTGATTAGTGCTGCACCTGTTTGTAGCTCTTTTTGAAGCTAGATGGAGCCTATTTATCCATAACCTGCCATGGGGTAGGACAGCAGCAGGGAAATGTGCCAGGTTTCATGGCAGCATTGCTTGGTTCCCAGATTGTCTTTGTGTGGTGAATTCTGCTGATGCAGACAAACACTATGTTCCCATGTAGTAAGAAATGATTTCTGAGGAGGTTTCAAGATGGCTATGAGATTGTTTGAAGGTGACCTTCCACACTCTCATGAATATTGCAGGCTAGGAAAGGTTAGCGGTGGGATGAAGACACAAGGGCCACATGCTACTGGCTTTTGAGATGCTTCTTTTGCTATGTATCAGTGCAGGCAAAATTCTGAACCCGACACAGTAATGACACCAGACACAGCAGCTGCTTCAGAAGTCAGGCTGTGGTCCAAATCCATGGTCCACAATTCTGGGCAAAGAGGAGGCAAGGGGAACAGCAGAAGGATGCAGAAAATTGGTGCATGTGACCATTTGCTCACCTCTGAATAGCCTAATCAAAATGTTCAAGTGCAGCCTGCAGAAAACTAAAAATGGGTAACCTTAAAGAAGATGGGTGGCTGACTAAAACTATAAAAACTTTGTTACAGGACTCGGCAGTTTTATCTTTGTTATCAGTAATTTCTGGTTCTTTCTGACCCCATGGACACCAGACCATTTTGTCATCTATTGCCTCCTGAACTCTGTGTAAGCTCATGCTCAAAGCTTCAATGACATTATCTATCCAACTTGTTCTCTGCCATCTCCTTCCCCTTATGCTTTCAGTTTTTACCAACATCAGGACCTTTTCCAGTGATTCCTGTCTTCTCATTATGTGGCCAAAGTGTTTAAGCTTTGGTTTCTGTATTTCTCCTTCCAACGAACAGTCAAGACTTGTTTCCTTTAGTACTGATTGATCCCCTTGCAATCCAAAGGACTGTCAAATGTCTTCTGAGTATCACAGTTCTCTGGTGCTTCACTTCTTTACAGTTTAGCTCTCACAACCATACATTACTAATGGGAAAATCATAGCTTTGACTATACAGACCTTTGTCAGCAAGGTAATATCTCTGCTTTTTAAAATGCTGTCTAGGTTTGCCATAGCTTTCCTCCTAAGGAACAAATATCTTTTAATTTCATGGCTGCAATCACCATCTGAAGTGATTTTTGAGCACAAGAAAATAAAATCTGGCACTGCTTCCATTTCTTCCCTTTCTATTTGCCATGAAGTAATCAGACAGTTGACCTTCAGTCCAGCTTTTGCATTCTCCTCTTTCACCCTCTTCAAGATGCTCCTTAATTCTTGTTCTGCCTTCTGAGTGGTAGTTTTATCTCTGGCTAATTATTAAACTGTTGTCACATGACCAAGTAGCAGAGGGAATGAATATGTATTTAAATAATGAGTGGCAGCTCTCACAAGGTTTGTAAGTTTCATGCCAATAATACTTTTTGTATAATGAAAAGCTGATTCATTTTATTAAGGATTTAACTATAATATTTCCAGAACATTTTCTTTCTAAAACACCCATGGTTTCATTCATAAAAAAGATCTTCCACTTTTTATGGAACTCCTTATTTCATATTTTGGGAGCACAAGCCTCAGAAGTCATGTTACAAAGAGCCAGGATGTTTACATTTTAGGTTCTAGGACACACAGGAGCAAATTTTGTGGCTATAGTGCATTATTGTATGTATTTGACTAGCCATTGAGAAAGAATAGTGGGAGGGTTGTCACCATTCTGGGATATTGACACCATTCTTGCGTCCCCAACTTGTCTGACACTCTTTGCTACACTACATAGGCATTTAAGAGTAGCAAGACAGCCTCACTTATAAATGTTGGTTGGTGCCTATCCTGCCAACCACTCAAGTTGTGAAATTAAGAATAAAATATATCCTTTCCGCAACTTGATCAGATTATTGAAAATCTTGAAAAGATAATGGAGGTGTGGTTCTCACAGTGAGAACGAAACAGAAAGTTGGGAATAAGAGAAACTATAGCTGTTGATCAGAAGAGGTTAAAGAAGAGAGATAATACATCTTCATGGGGTCCTTCTGTTGTTCTAGTATGTCCAATCTCTAGGTAGGAAGAAAAAAGGCATCCTAAAACAAGGGGAAAGTAAAGATTCTTATAGAGAAACGTTTGCAAGACAACCTGTAAAGTAGGTGTGAGAAGTAAGATGGTAATTTCAAGGTACTAAAACAAAAGAATAACAATAGAGTTTTCACTGTTTTTCAGGCTATTGTTCTTAACCTAAATTCATCTCTTAATCTAATATCAAAATCTCTATATAAGCAAGCCTTACTTTCTACTTTAAAATAAATTCTGGGTGCAATCACACAAAATTTGGGTTAAGAGGAAACGGATCTGAAAAGTGGTGTTCACCCCCTACACAAATAAATTATGGTTGCATGCCCCCTACCATATCCTGTCTGAAACTCCTCTTCACCACTGTAATTAAATGGTCAGCACAATCTGTCAATCAGTTTCCCTTCAATTGGCTTTAGTTTCAATGACATCACCCCAGCCTGCTTTTCAGACAAGTTTTATTTCACAATGTACTTTCCCCCAAAGTGCTCACTGATGAAATTATTGAATGAGCCCTGCACAAAGTTCATACAGGTGACAAAAACACAAAGTGATGCTGACAGCAGGATTGTCTTGCTATCAAGGTTCTTAAGTGGGCAAAGCTGGAGACTAAGTGAAGCTGAAATCAGTGCTTTGATATGGATTGTTTTGCTCCTGAGATCCTTAAGTGCACTCTTGCAAATAGAGTAACAAAAAGGCAAAGCTGAAGGGCTGAAGTCCCCATGATTCTGTAACTGATTGGTTCTTTCAGAAAAGAGGGGGAAATAGAGGTTATGCACTCTTGTGTTCCCCTGGAGCACTGGCCACATCCTCCACTACCAGTTTGAATTATGGGCATGCCTAAAACACAAATCTTCATTAAAAGGGGATAGAAAGAAATGTGGATTTGATGGGGAATACTGCTATTTGATACAAAAACTCACATTTTGCTGTGACTTCACAACAGCTGAATCTAATCTAATGCATGGTAAAACTTGTACAGTGTACATAGCTACCTCCTCAGCATCCCTATAGGAGTAGTTACTCTTGATTGAATTCCTCCACAGATTACCCATTATTTACCTGTCTCAAGAGTCATACAATGTTCCAACTCTGCATTTCTCATGTTTCACAATTTATCAGTGAATAGACAGAAATAAGGGTATGAGAAGGCAACATTAAATTTGTTCCCTTTTTAAAGCCCACTACATTGCTTCAACTAAAGCTCACAGATTTCTAAGCCATAAGGTTATTTATGTTGCACTCCCACAGTCAGGCATAAGAATAGACCAGAGCAGGAGGGCTCACAGTTTCAGCCGTGAAGTACTAAAGAAAACGTTTCTGAGATATTTTCACATTCTGTAAGCAACTGAAGCCCTGGGCTTGGCTAAAGTTCGCAGTCCCCATTCCTAAGTACCCAGATGCAAAGTCTTCACCAGCTCATCCATCTGAAGAGACTACACCAAAATTCAAATGCAGTAGATTATGCAATTTATTAAATTAGATCAAGTACATACATCTGTCAAATTTGGGACTCAACTCTAAATTTCCTTCAGAAACACCCAACTCAGAATTACAAATGCCATACCTTAAACTACCACACAGATGCTAGTCCAGATGCTGCATCCAGACAAAATCACAGATAGCAGCACAGAGAGAGCTGACTAGATGCCACACACTGCCAATCAAAAGTTTAGACATACTGCAGTGCAGACCACACTGATGCCACATGGGATAACACCTTCCGCACAACCCATATCAGATTCAAACAATGTTATACATGCTGCAATTCTGAGCGCACTGATGACACATGGGAAGCCAAACCTTTAAACCCAGAAGAGGGTTCTACCCAATTTGCAGTGCTGAAAAGCACAGGTGCTGATGCCAAAAAAGGCACTTACTCTCCCCCCTTGTACCGAGGATAAAGAGTTTAGTGCCAACGCTTGGTAGAAAAAAATAAACAACTGTCTTTTGTCTTTGACATTTCTTACACAGGGCACAGGCATAATAGAGATGGAGAATCCTACTGGAGAAGTGGATCTACTGGAGAAGTGGATCTTGGCAGCAGGGAAAGAGGCTCCCACTTCAGCTTGGTTTTGCAGGCAGGGACAGTATATAGAAGGAGGATCAACAGAGACCTGCTGGAAGCAACACAGGCATCATGGACTTGGAGAACAGCTTTTCTTCAGCCAAGGAGGAAGGGACCTGGCAAAGACTTTCCTTACTTAGAGGTGGCAAACGGATCAGGAGGAGCTTGACGTGATATCCTTTTTCATGGCAAAAATGAGGGGCTCAAAAATCTCTTCTTATCCTCTTTCTTCCTCTGCTCTTTCTTCCCATCTTCTTTTCTCTGTTTCTGGGGTTGTTTCAGGTAAAGGCTGCTGTTCCAGCTACATTGCTGTGATTTTCACCTGCAAAAAGCATATAGCGTGACCTGCTGCATCTTGTATCGTAGGTGCTCTGAAATGTGACTATGCACCATAATAGTCTGCTTCCATTCCTGCTGACTCTGCATCTACTAAAGCAACCTTCCCCACCACCTTAACTTTATGAAGGCCAAACTTTTTTTTTAAGTTTTGAAACCAGGTTCCCCTGGCCTGGAAGCTGTCCAGGTCTCCCTATTCTGAGCTCTTTAAAAAAATGTTTGAAAAACTCCTTGGCCTTATTGTACATCTTTTTTTAAATGGTTCTGATGGTTGACTCCTTGATTCCAAGGTGAACCCATTGGCTGTGAACTGTATGCTTTTTGTTGTTCATTATTTTAGATTTTATCTTCAAGGGACACAGCAGCTCTCCTCCTTTTTCCCTTTTCCTCTAATGCCTTGGTAGAAGGATGCTTTGGAGCCATCTTTGCTAATAAAAAAAAAAAGGCAAAAACAATTCTGCAGATAGTCACCATGTGACACCCACTACCACCAAAAATGGATATGAGAGAGTAGCAAGGGTCTTTGTTAAACACGGAGGCACCCTGCATTTGTAAATGAAGATGCAGCTCCATTTTGCTCCTCTGCACTTGTCGGCCAGATTAGCAAGAATCTTTGTTGCCATATAGTTCAGAATGGAAAGAGATTAAGAGAAAAGGTGAAGACACTGACAAGAGTTGTGCATGCCCTTTGTCATTCTTGACTGAGCAGGAGCAGCATATCTCTGTGCCCCTGCTGCACCACAGGAGTGCTCCTAGAGTGCAGGATTCTCACAGTTCAATACCCCAGGAACACTCAGTCTAGTCCCTAGAGCACTATAGTGACAGGTAACAGAGAAGTTTTTCACGATGTTTCCTATACTCTCTGGAGACATGTCCAGCATCCAAAACCCCAGAACCTTTCATTATGGCCTTGTGAGTTTCCAAGGAGGGCCCTTTCCCATGGCATGCCACTTCCAGCGATGCTTCCTGGAGTGCCACCAGAAAGTGTCCCACGTAGACTCACTATTACTCCAGAAAACTATGGCAAGATGTAATGTTGTCCCCTCCAATGTTCTATAAGGCAGATTTAGCAAAGTAGCAATGGAGAAAAGAATATGTGCCTGCGGTTCAGGGGCTATCAAATCCCTACAGCATATGTTTCTGTACTATATATGGTACCAAGATTTGTGGCTCTGTCTATCTGATGTTTTTCTCTTTGATCTAGCTGGTCAGTCTGATCTAGGGAAAATCACTTATCTTTTAAAAGGGTCCAATAAGGAGATAACAAAGATAGTAGTTAAGTATATTGAATCTGTTATCCGGAGGAGAGACGAAAAGATGTTTATGTGTGAGGCCTAGATTATGGTTGCTGATGTATTTATCTATATTCAATTTCAAGTCCTCATTTTTAATTATTAACTAATGGCTTTGATTGTATACAGGGATTTTAATATTTGTATGTTCTTTTATGCCAATAAATGTTTTGAATTTGAATTTGAGTGCCATTTTGATCTCCTATCTTGCTCTCTTGCTCTCACTAGTGTGGATGAAGCATTCTAGACAGGACTGGGTTTTCCTCTTTCCCACACCATGTGTGGAAGGGTGGCCCCTGGACTTCCTAGATGACAAAAATGGCACGTGGAGAAAGGGACCCTCTTCCAGAATACTCAAGTTAGAAAGGAGTTAAAAAGCACAAAATGCAATGAAAACTAATACCTAACCTTGTATTTTATGGAAGTCTGAATTATATTTTAGATGCCATTGAAATGCTTTAAAAGAAGAACAAATGTTACAATATATAGACACAAAAATTAGTTTGAATTATGTAGAGACATAGGTCACTCTTCATTTGCCTTAGTGACGCAGTCCAGCAAGACCAACCCAGCCTGGATCTATTCCAGTGGCAGGAATGGCTCCAAAGTCAAAGGATAAACCTTCTGTATTTGGAAGGTTGCATTGCTACAGCCCTCCATGCTGACTCCAGAAATTACACAATTTTCAGAGTCACTTCTAGATTTGCCAAGCCCTAGGAACTGAAGTTACTAGAACTGGTTTCTCCTGGGGATGCATTTCAGCAGTGGAGTCTGGTGTGTTGCCAAAATGTATCCCCTTGCTACACCAGAACAGAGAAGCATGAACTCTTCAGTAAAGGTGGCCATTTTCAACACCTAACCCAGGGGCCTTTTTAAACTTACCTGACTAGGCTGCCATGAACTAAGGCTGGTATACTCCTGGTAAAGGTGGACCATTTGTGTGTGTCATGAGGGAAGCTTCCCCAAAGCAGCCATTACCGGCCAGAAGTGCAAATGGTCCTCCTGTTTACCAGCCCATGCCACTGCATCCAAAGCTGGAAATTCCACCTCCTCACTGCCACAATTGGCTGTTCTGTGACATTCTCAGACGCTGTTGCAGCTGGGGCATGTTTGAGCACAGGGATGTATTGCGGTTGATCACGTCAGCACCCATGATTGAATGCCATCTTGCAACTCTGACCAGATGCCACTCCCAGAGATTGGAGGTACAGTCATGGCAGAGGTCAGCAATCAATCACAGCCACCACCATGAAAAAGAAAAGTGAATGGTCATGCTGCTGGATGCTTCAGGTAAGCTTTTGGTCAATGTTGGTAAAGGTGTGGAACACTAATAAACAATTAGTGAACTTCTGGGCAGGCGGAGCACACTTGGAGGCTGTAACAGCCACTCAAAAGTGGATGCTCTTCACCAGAAGTTCACTACTTGCTGACTATCGGCTGAAGTGTGAATAGGCCTCAGGCCTCACTCTATCCTAATACAGATGGACTGGCGTGGGGATGGGGTGGGGCCTTTTTCTTCCGTCATAGTGAATCAAATAGAGGAGCCTGCAGAGACTCACGTTTGCACTAGAATGGACTACAGGTAAGTGAGAAAAGCCCCATAGTCTGAACACAGCCTGAAAATTAGATTGATGGATTTTTTTCAGATGCCCGTTCTGGCAATGAACTTTGAAGTATTCATATCTGAATAGATAGATAGCAGCTTAAAATGAAGTTCTTAGAGAATGTTTTGATTTGGAGCACCTCCAGATAGAAATTAAAAATGCAAAGCATACATTTACCGCAAAGTAAAGGAGCTCCACAGGTGGAACACATCATCACCATGTTCTCCCAATCCTCAAAAGAAGCAGGGAGGGCTCTTCCAATCATTCAAAAATCTCTCCCTCCCTAACAGTTCTGCATGTTCTTGTGAGAGGTCAAATTCTTGTGAGACCCCACAGAGTTCATCCAAACACCTAGGAAAATGTAAAAGGAAGGGAAATTTTGCAGCTGATGATCACATAAGAAGAATTTTTTTCTTTACTTTGCAGCATCAAGCCTTTCGGTGCAGGAACTGCATGACATCGTACAAACTGTTTGGTACTTCTACAGCTGCTCTACAGTCCCCACAGAGTATTTATTCCATTTGGACACAGTCTTGGGCCCTGTCCCCAAAAGACTTATTAGCCCCTCTCGGCTTCCTCTGCCGTCACTCTGTTATAGCTGACTTTAAAAGTCCCCTCCACTTCCGGAATAAGCGTCCCCATGGTAGCCGCGATCTAAACGGACTTTCCGTCCCCATGGTAGTCGTCTTCTCTTTCCGGGCATCTTTTTCCCCCCGCCCCCTCTCTTGTTAAAAGGAAAAATAGCCAGATCTCCGTCTCCTGAAACGGCTTCCCGCCCCAAGCAAAGGCAGATGATCACTCATTCATTCACTTTCAGCACTTACTTTCACTCAGTTCTCTCTTAGAAAAGGCTTTCTGCCCCGGCAAAGTCAGAGGCTGCAGGCATCGTCAGCGCGATCCTTCGCTCATTCTCTTTTAAGGCTTTCACAGATCACTGATAACAACGTTGCAATTCTGAGCAATTCTGGCTCTTTTTACAAAGGAAAGGAAGCGAACCTGCTGCATTTCTCAGATGTGTGAATGCTTTTTGGCTGTGTGTGCAGGCAAGCAATCCCCGCCCCTTTTGCCACGGAGTGTCCTCAAGGCAGATATAGCGAGCAGAACCCACAAATCACCAAAAGAGCGCTGGAACTCTTCTTTAAAGTGCACGTATTTTATCGTGGGTGTCTCACTTTCCTAAGCTCCCTAAGCGCCTTGTAAAGCCTGGAATGGGGCCGCTCAGAGGCAAAAGAAGAGTTCCAGCAGACTTTCAATTGCATGGGGACAGGGCCTTGGAGTCCAAATGAATCCAAAGTAAAGATGGGATAGAAATCTAGACACATGAAGTTTCCAGAAAGAAAAGCAGAAAAAAAGGTTATTTCTGATTCTACACACAATGCAGGTGTGTCCTGAATTAAACAACTGAGTAGGTCTTTAATGGAATCCCCTCTTCTAAACTCTAGCATTGCTTTAGTTAATACCTCCTATAAACTAGTTCAAGAGCAGTTAGGAGGAAAATTATACCCACGTGTACACTTACTGTTATTATCTGCCTTGTAGCAGTTCATCCAATCTCAGCATTAGAGGGGGGGAAACAGCAAAAAGTTCTGCCCCAACAAGTTGACAAACAAGAAATAAAGCAAGAGCCGGTGGCTGGTACAGATAGGTGAGCATAGCAAGGGACAAAATGGGACAAGGAATTGGCAGAACTTTAGCTGCAGGTTTCTATTTGATTTTTTAGCTTGGCTGGGCTGACACCAAGAGTTTCATCCTACAATTCTTTTATGAGTCAACCGCAAATTACTGCCTGCCTTGGAGGAACAGAAAGATGAGAAGGATTTGTGACTAACACTATAAGCCTTATTTAACATCCCCTCAGGCTGTCCCTGAGGGGAGAAATTCAAATGTGCTGGCTATCATGGTCTTTCAATTAAAGAGTATTAAGTGAAGTTTGGAGAAAAGGTGCCCTTCCAAATCTAAAAGGAACTAGAGAATACTCCCTTTTCCTCTTTTATAACAGTGTTACAAACGGCCTTCAGATAAGGGAAAATCAGAAAGCAACTTCAATTGCAACTTACCCTAATTCTATAGTTAGTTAAAGGCAAGAGCTTATACTAGTCTTGCAAAGTCTCCTCTTTTCAGACAGTTTGTAAGAAAAACAGATTATGAGTCACAAAATGTTGACAGAGAAGTTTAGGGTGGGGAACAATGAATCACAGTAATGAAACAGGATCAGAAAATTAAGTAGTATCTTCCTTGAAGTTTAAGACTATAAGAGGATCTTTAATGAATCAAGTCAAAGCCCATCTAATAACAGCATTCTGTTTCATACCTGTGACGTTCAGAGGGGTGGGGGCAGGCTGCAGCTGTGCGCTTGTTTCACAGGCTTTTCGGCAGCCTGATTGACAGGAGAGGCGGAGCAGCGAGGACACCCACCAGAATCAACCAATGCGAACAGACAGATCTTGAACTATTTAAGGCAGCGGTCCAGTGTTCTTAGGGTCTCTCATCATGTGGCTTGTGCAGGAGAGGGATCAGAGGGGGTTTGCAGCACCCTCAGGACTTCTAGCCCCTCACTTCTCAGGATAGAGAGACAGGGATAGAAGGGATAGAAGGCCGTGGTGCTTGGCAGCTCGCTCGCTTTCTGCACTGCTCTGCAGAGGGTGAGAAGGGAGGGGCTGGGCTGAGTCGCCACAACACCATATGAGACAGGACGTCCTATTTATAATTCAAACTGAGGTTGTACCAGTTTTGTTCATACCTAGATCATTAGGCAGTCCTGGCTTTGAGCCACATCACTCTCAACTTTCTCCACAGGCCTCCTCCACGGAACTCTTACCTCTCCACCCCTTCTGCTTTGTCAAATGTATCTCCTTTTTTATCGGATGTCATTGTGTCGTTCAAGGGAGGCAAGGCAGTGTGTTTGCAGTTCTTTATAAAGCCTGCTCCCCCACCCCCATACACACCTTACTTTTTAATGTGCTTTTCTTCTCCGTGTGATTATTTTTTTTTAAAAAATGTAAAAATGCTAGATAAAGGGATCATACATAAACTGAGGAGAGAAGAGGAGGTGCCTCATGAACTCTGCATGTGCCACCCTGCCCTAAACATTGGATGAAAGGAAAGACTGGACCACACCCATCACAGCACTGTTAAGCCTCCTTTAGCACATCCCCATTCACACTGAGGAAGAGAAGACAGCCTGGGATGCGAGGGCAGACTGAGTCCTCCAGGAAAGATAACTCTGGTTAAAATGAGCTAATGGGGGTAGGCCGGCTTGGAAAACAAATTGAATAAAAATAATATGAGTGACATGATCTGAAGACAATCTGAAGTCATCTTAAACTAAAGGTGTGACCAGGGCCATAGTGGCCCTCCAATTCCTTCTAGGCATTATCAAGCAGATGGCAAAGACAAAAACTTCACCTGTTCCCAACTCCTTACAAATGGCCTTTAGAGGCATCCTGCCATTGATATATCTGTCCTCTATGAATTTGTTTAACCCTTCTTAAAGCTATTCAGGCTGGGTTCTGTCACCACTTCTTCTGGTACTATACTCCCTCTGGATGGAAGAAAAAAAAAGCGCCTTCCCTTTATTGGTCCTAAGGCTTATTTCCATCTGTTTCATTAAGTGCCCCCTGGTTTTCCTGCCCATCAGCTTCATAAAATTCCACCTCTCAAACATTGTCTTTCATGGCTAAGGAGACCTTATCACTTTCTGCACTGGACCTTATTTTGGATTATATCTCAGGACAGGGACCTGTCCTCTGCATGCTAGTACAGACTATGACAGATCCTGGAATAGTCTGGGCTGGAATAAGGCCCAGTGCAGAAAGAGCCCTAGATGTTGCATCCTAATTTTGTAAGTGAGGTTCTCCAGTGCCCAGATCATTCTGGTTGCCCAATCTTATTTCTAAAGTCTGGTGAATGGAACTGAACACTCCCCGTTGGTTTATTAAGAAGCACAACGACTTTTGTTCACTTAACCTCTGTTTCCTTCCTAGTTTGTGGCAATTAGGTAACATTTGGATTTCACAGGTCAGGACCATGGAGCAAAATAACCAGAGCAGAAGTGTTGTGAATTGATGGAAATAAAACTTACTATCATGCTACATCACCCTAGCATAGCTTTCCATAGGGCCTTGATAATAAAATTTTATTTCTTTCTCTCTCTTCCTTTCTCCCTGATCCCTCCCTAAACCAAAGGTTCCAAGATGAATCACAAAAATAAGAAAAAGAAATTCCATAAGCCCACTAAAACATATTTTAAATATAATACCCGCCCCCTCCTTCCCTGGCAGGGCAACATTCATAGGAAGCTAAACATCATATTGATTGCATTAAAAATATGAATTATGTCAACCATTTATATGTACTTTAGGCATAGTAATTAGATCTGGCAACATTATCAGTACTGGATGCTGCAGAGTATAACTGACCAGTTTTTAATCTCTCCCCTGCTCAGTTTCCCAGAAGCTGGTCACATTCTACATTGCCTTAATCACACCTCTGTAAAAACTAGTAAGCACCTGCCTACTATGAATTTGTTCCAGGACTGAAGACAAACATTCTGGACAGGCTAATAATTTGATGCCCTTGTGTTGCTTGAAGAAAGCTGCTATACCAAAAAGTACTTCAGAGTAGTAGCTTGACAGGGGAACAATTGTGAAAAGAAAAACGCTGGATCTGGATGGGAAAAGGAAAGATCTTTAAGGAAGCTACTGTCACCTTAAAGACAAGTAATTATCTTTTTAAATTGAATTATCTGTCTGTCCCTTCAAATGGTGGAAGGGTTTTATTCACTACCTTTTGACAAGCAGAATAAATTTGTTGCTCCCCTCCTACAAGATTGGGGGCCTTTTCGCACTTGGCCATATTTTGGAATATATCTCAGGGCAGGAGTCTGTTGTCCATGTGCTATTGCAGACTTTGGTAGGCTTCACCTAGGGTCTGCTGTAACTTGCACTAGCATGTGGACAGCTGGTCCCTACTCTGGGGTATATTCCAGAATAGAGTCCAGTGCGAATAGGCCCTGGATGTCATTTTACACCACCAAATGGTCTGGTAAGTCTCCTCAAGCGACAGTGGTGGCAGGAGCCATTTTGTTAGACAAAGCATTTCAACCCATTCTGAACCTTTCAACCAGCCAATCAACTCTGAGCCCTAACCCTAACCCCTTCAACTCACTTTGCTGCTACAAGCCTTGAATAGAGCTTGTAGCAGCATAAATGGAAAGAGTGTGGCATCCATACAGAAGCCACAATCTTTTTCTCTTTTGAGTTTACAATGAAGGTACAGATACTGTGCCCTCATTGCTCTCCCAATGTGCAATAATAATGTTGTGCACATTCAGCCAAAGGACAGGAAAGGCCAAAACTGGGAACTGAAGGGAAGATGGTGGTCTACTTGACACTTTGCATTGGGTGAGCATCATGGGCAATAATTGCCGTGGTTTCCTGGATGCAGGAGAAAAGAGCTCTGCTAAAGATCAAATAACCTGGGCTTCAATCCTATGAAGAATAGGGAAGGCACGCGGATTTTACGCAGAATATGTAAATATGTAATTTCACTGGAATTGACTTATGAGGAGACATGTCAAGGGTTCTAATGTCCAGAAAGGGTTGTACTGAAGAGAAATTTGTACATCCTAAGCTGATTATTCATGTGTTATGACTGAAGGAGGAGCTCCCCTCACATGAGCTCCATTACCACTCCTTGCTACAGACATTATCAGCGGAGTATACCAGGGTTGAGTATTTATGGTGATAAACCTTTTTGGGGGGGAGGGAGGGGTGTCCTGAATTTCACACAGATCAGGGGAACTATCCAGTTCCTGTTGACTCACAGCTTGTCCAAAAGCAAGGAAGCAAGGAAGGAAATCCTGTAAAGGCGTTGCACTTTTCTGGCAATGCCGTACCCCAGGTCAAGTTCCCTGCTGGTCTGGCCCTTGAACTGGCCCTGATCTAGCTGAACATTTCTTGAACCCATCTTGTTTTGTTTGTTTTTTCTTGGTGGCAGGCAGGGGTGTGGGTTTGTATGTAATGTGTAGCTGTGTTCAGACATAACAAAAGGGTACCTCATGTTCCCAAGCCCTCTCTAAACCATCTTTTCTAGCACAGAATGCTCCAGAGAGGGGGGAGAGGTAGACTGGTTTGTGAACAATCCCATCTCAAAGCCACCTCTGAGCCGCCCCGTATATGTAGAACATTTACTTTTGTGCTGCTAAAAAGAAACACCTTTTGCATGTGATTTTTCCATTTTTATCTCTTCCAATACTCATTGCTACTTTTGCCCATGCTTTGAATATGCATGTGGCCACCCACAAGATTTCTTATTAGGCAAAACAGAACAACCATCTCACTGAAAAAGGATCCATGCTAAGGATGTGCATGGATATTCATCACATTTGAAATTCATATGAATTGAATGTTGGGTACATTCGAAGACTGACATTTGAGTGTGAAGTGAATGATTTTGCACATTCATTCAAAGCTTCATTACATTTGTGAATGTGGGGAGGTGGCAAAGCAGCTGCCCAGTCACATCTGCAGTGGGTTCAGAGTGCTTAGAGCAGATTTGAAATGATTCAGAAATGATTTGGAGGCACGACTGCTGGCAAGGATTCAAATTGGATTTGAACAGGATTTTGAAGAACATTCACAGCAGATTTTTGTTTGCATTTGCTTTGCTGCAAATCGAACATGAAAAAAAAATTGTGCACATCCCTAATCCCTACTTCTGCACTTCGGCAACTCATCAATAGATTCGGCAAACACTGGCAAGTCATCAATAGATGCTTTTATTTCCCTCCAAGCCTTGGTATCATCATCATCATCTCATTATTCCAACCTTGGCTCCTTATAATCACTGCAGTTCCAAGAATGAATAAAAAACCCAAAAGATAAAATAAACAATCCTATTTTGTCTAGGCAATGATAAGATACCATTGTATCACTGGATATTTATTGTTGGATGTGGCTGAGGTGCTTAGAAATATCTGACTATGTTTCTAATCAGCTTGCATTTTAGACCTTTAAAGTACAAATATAGATTTCAAACATGTCAAGGGAGCAAATTAAGACCAAAAATAGCTAATCCTTCCAAGGTTGCACCTGCCATGAAATCAGTCCAAGTGTGCCTTTCCCCCTCCAGTCTCCAGCGTGTCATTATGGCAGATTGATCTCCATCCTCTCCTCAGCAGTTCCCCATTAGATGGTTTTTGTATGGAAATGAATGGAAGACTGAAAACATTGCTTTTTCAGCTGCAATAGCAGAAGTCATTTTTGATTAAGCATTTGAAATCCAGCAGGCTGGAATGATCTCTTAGCTTCAGTTTGCTCTTGTATTATCACTAGTGTCAAGTTTTGTTGCAATAGCCATTTCTTCAGCAAAGCTACCCTATCTGTCTCTAGTGGGAGTTTCACCGTACCCGCTACTGTTTTTTTTTAATGAGTTGTTCTCATCCTACCAGGGCTAGCCATCTGATTTGTAGTAGAAAATTAAACAATAAGTTGATTACTTTATCCCCTGAACACATACACATATGTGCAAACAAACGCATATGCTATTAGGTTTTTCGAGGGAGATGGTAGGGATCATATCTGCAATCCCTGCTTCATATGCTACAAAATACAAAACTGATTTTTGTTTCAAGCTTTACTGCACTGACTGTGGCAACTACTAAAGGAGTAGTAGTCAAAATAACCCTCAGCCAACATAGTCAGTGAACAAGAAGGATAGGAGTCTAGCATCACAACTTTACAGAGTGATACCTTGAAATCATGGGCTGCAGTAATGGCACACCATAGTAGACTGAATGAACTACAACAATTGAAATAACATACTCTGGAAAGAAAGTGAGAAGCATAAATTTTAACACGTGCTGTCTTGACTGATCCACACATAGTGGCAATGCTGCCTGACTGCTTTCTCAGAGTCAGCCTTCAAATTAATTCAGAGATACATTAAAGATGCTCCCTCCCATGTAAAAAAAGATATCCTTTCCTGTACATCTATATTCCCATACAGACCATTGCTGTGTTTATCAAATTAACCCACTGATTTTCTGTACTTCTCAATATTTGCTGAAAGAGCCTTAGGGCCTTTCTGCACTTAATTGTACACGGTTGGAACCAATGGCTCTGGAACACGCAGGCCCGCTACAGAAAGACATGGTCTGGAATAGTCTCATCTGCACAATAGTGCTAGTACAGACCAGTCCCCACCCCAGCCTCAAAGCATGAGTGTGTTTCGGGGCCAAACTCCAAATGCTTCAAGCCTATGGAGGATGGATTTTGGCAGAACACTTCAGCACACCACCAAAATGTATTCCCCATTATTCATGAACACTCCCATGTTCTAAACTACTACTTGCTGGGCAGCTAGCAGACTCTTTAGATGGGTCTACTTGTCAAAGCCTCCCTGGTCTGGATCTTGGTCTGTCTAATGCAGATGGATTGTACCAGTAGGGATGGGAACTCAGTTTCTGTATTTTGATGACTTCATGGTGTGTCCAGAGTGTCTGAGAGGCATGACTTCAAGCCACTCAGAATACTTTTTGATGATACACTTTTAAGCTGTGTGCATTTTGGTTCCCTATTCTTTCTCATTTGTATATTAGTACTGGAATTTTGCATACCAATATGATTGTCACAGCAGAACCTATGTACTTTATGGACTAGGAATGCCTCCATCACATCCTAGGCAATGAAAGTTACTGCAGTACATAATAAATTTTCATTTGCTGGCACAGGTAGCCTTTCTGTTTTAGTTCTAGTGCACTGTTTCAGTGCACAGAACGTAGCCTGTATGCATATTTGTAACTATATTTCCAGTTACTAATACCAGCCAAAGAATATAAAGGCTCACAGGCCCACAAGGACTTTTAACTTGCTACAGTAGGCAACAGTAGGGAACCATCCATTTTCAAATTAAACAAGAAGATAGTTTTAAAATATTGAGCTTTTAAATGTAATAATATATTCTAATGCAAAGATAAATCACAACCATTCAGTTTCCCCATTAGCATTAATATTTGATGTCACATCGAATACTTATCCTCTCTCTCCCTGCAATCATCTTGCTTCCTACCTGCCTAAATTCATTGAATTTCTTCTTGTCAGCTGAAAAGCAGCAGAAGTACAAAGTAGTTTTTCTGCATGGTGTCCATATTAAAGAACAGTCTCAATATTAATCAAAACTGTGGTAGGACTGAAAAGGTAAGATAACTGTAAAAAGCAAGGCAAGTTACAACATTGAAGGATTATATTCTGGCTTCTTTATCAATGAATTAGGTTTTCTTACAAATGATGAACGCAGCAGTTGAGAACTACAGTAAATCAAATTGTAATTGATCTGTGTAGCAGAGATCTCATATTACCATGATTCTCTGGCCTCAAGATACAGAAAAAGCAGCATCTATGAGCCATCAGTGATCAATTCTTGCTTGGCTTTGTTTTGTTTAATCAGTATTTGACTTACTTTAATGGCAACATTTATTGCTATCTCTCTGTTCGCTTTCCACAAATGATATTCAATGTAACATCCCCTGTACATGTTTTTTCAGGGTTTTACCTAGGCCATGGTCACACTTTCACCCACAAATAAAATGGATAGAAATGAAAAGGTATGAGCAGTCAGACCTTAATGAAGTGAAGATGTGACCATGGTCCTAAACTGATTTGGACCCTATTTGGGTCATAGTTGGTCAGTCTGCATTTTTCTTTTGAGATGTATCAGTCCAAATGTTACATGTTCACACAACAGGATCTTAATGCATAGTTAATGTAGATTTTAGTAGGTACAGTTGTGTTCCTTCCTTTTCTCAGCCCACTTACAGTCCTGCTGCTGCTGCTTCTATCACATCACACTAGAACATGAGAACAATAAGAAAACTAGAATTGACAAGGAGAAGTCAATTCATGTCTCCAAAGCCCTTCCATATTGCAGCATAAATACAGAACTTAGAATTGTCTCCTCTCCCCCAAGAATGGAGCAGGGACAGAGCTTTTCTTTCCTCCCTCTAGCCACAGGTAATTTGGACTAGTATTCACATCTAAGTGAGTGGTGTGATGTTTGATATGTTCTGTGACTGAGGGGCTTTTTGCATCTACCTATCTGTGATGCTATTGCATATTCTGGTATGCTCCATCGACATGCTATGACACCACCACCACCATCCCAGAGTTTCCAGGATCATGCGAGAGCACCCCCAGGAGCTTGACCAGGAGCATTTAATACTCTCCTGGTTGGCAGCACTGCATCCACTTCTGGGTGTGAAGCTGCACAAAGGCAAGGTGGGGCAAGGAGGCTATGGGTGCCCAAATGTGCACCATATAGCAATAACTACATAGAAATTTTTGGACAATCAAGATTTACACCTAAGGTAGGCTGGGGATGGCATAAGCACTGACAGTGCAAACACTGGTCACTGTCTCTGAAGTTAAGTGTGAACCAGCCCTGAGGTTCTGATGAGCTTCTGTTTATGGTTTAGATCCATTGAACTAATCTTCCATATAACAAACTTCTCCCATCTCATTCTGCACTGCAAACACCACTACTGAGATCTATGTCAAATGCAGTGATCCCAAGTTCAACTCTGTACAAGGTTTATGAAGTTAGCCTAATTCGGTTAGGGCAGCTAGCATAAATTTGTCTCCCTTTTCTTAAGTATGGAAAAACCTTGGGGACATGAAATTGAGTGGCTGCTATTTTCAAAATTACAGAAGGTTTATAGGAGGACTAATATTAAAAGTGATAATTTCAAAGCCCCAGCTATGTAATTTGAACCTGTTCTTGAACTTGACCATCTAAGCACCAGAGAGGATGAACACATTTCTTTTCAAATTTTATCTGGAAAACATTGATCCTATAATACAGATAAAATTAACAAGATCCGAAATACAATATGCATTGTCAGCACACAAATAGCACATATTCCATTACTGAATAATTGTATCTTCAAATGATTAAGAGTACATTGACTAAATGTAGAATATTTGGAATTAATTTGCATCTATGTCTGATTTCCCCACAATCACACACACACACACCAGCCCCCCCCCCATGATTAAGGACAAAAAACACTTAAATGAGGTGCCAGGTACTGTCCCCATCACCTGAATCCATGCTGCCTCACTTTGTCTTGACATGAAGAATTTGAACCTTTTTGCACTTTGCCTTCCTTGGGAAATCATCCCAAGGAGAAGCTGGGGGATATTTGGGGTGCCTGTACTTCAGGATGCCCAAACCATTGAAAATTAAATGCTGGCTAAATGCAAATTGTCTACATTAGGGAGGTGATTTCTGCAGTGACCAGAGGCCTATTTGCACGAGGCTCTTGAATGCAATTAGGACAGCCCTGGGACAGAGCATTTGCTCTGCTGGGCTGGCAGTTCTGTTCAGAACTGTCCCATCCCATCCCAGGGCTGACTAAATGCATTCAGAGTATAGAGCACGAAATTGTGCCTAGCCCATGTGGCCTAGCCTTCCTGCACTACAGCCATTTGGCTATAGTGCAAAAAGGCCTCTGGTGACATAGTGTGCAGCCATGCCTGTGTGACCAGTCACATACTCACCTGGAAAAGTGTGAATTAAGTGTTCAGGGCTGTCCCATTCATTGTCTAGGTAAGTTGTGGAGTGTGGAAATGTGCTCCACACCTATCCAGGCTGTGGGGTACTCCAACACATGTAGGGACACTTCTAGTGTAGAAGTGCAAAAAGGCCCTTTAACCAGTCTTTGAGTCCACCACTTCTCCGTCTCCTGATCACCACCACTTCATGTTGCCATTTCATGTTGTCACTTCTAAGCAGAGTGTCTCCACAGCCTGGGCTTTACTTCTCCTTCAGCTAATGCCTCAGCTGAGGTGGCCCTGCCCAAAAAATTTCTTACGGCATTTTTTTTTCTTTTTTTTTTGCAAAATTGGGATAATCAGGAACACTCTGGCATGGAATTTATACCCACTGCAGAACCATTTTTATCCTGGAGTGGCTCCCAGCATGTGAGGTCATCCACATCTTTAGAAGCTGTGGAGCAGTAAAAACATATCTACAGATATACTAAGAATGCTCCTAGTGCAGCTCTAGACGTAGTGTGAATGCTGCATGTGGGCAGGGCAGGATGGTTGCAGCTACACAGTTGAGTGCCATATCACCCAAAAACCATTGCTGTATTCACACTTGGGACAGGGATGGCATTTGGAATATGAATGCCAGCATCTGTCTCTTATCTTAACTTCCATAGGATGCTGTCCCATGGACGCTAAGTGCAAAAACCCTCTGCTGCCTGCTTGGCTACAGAATAACATTCATACCATTCTGTACAATTCTGGCTCCCATTTGCAGGAAACTTTATCAGACCAGAGGACTTCACTCTCAAGACCTTACTGTGGTGGAGGGGGAGATTTGTGTGTGATTCTTGCCAATTTAAGAGGGTCTTTGTAGTCATCAAACAGAGAGTCGGGAACACAGAGAATACACAGGGATAGGAGCTGCAAGGATAATGAGCTGTTGTCTGCAACAGCAGTTGCAGGGACTGAATATTTCTTAAATACGGCTGGGAGAGGGATGCCCTCTTCGTCACAGGTGTTTGGTCTGTAATCATGCTGAGCATCTCAGGTGCTCTCGTTCTTGCCTGAGAACACTCTGAACTGGGTGTTGGCCAGCATCTGAATCTGACCTGTCTCCATCTTGGGAGAGAGACTCATTGTTCCTGTTTAACCCACGAGGTGTGCTTTCTCACTTTGGCTGGCTGGGAAGACTGCCACAGCTTGGCTGGGGATGGTGACCACCTCTTCGTCCTCAGTGGAAGAGGCACTGACAACACAAGGTATGACAAATGTGGCATTTGCTGGAGTTTCCCTGTAATTGCTACCATAGGTAGCACAGGGATTGGGTGACATCAACCTGGCTTCCTATTGGGAGAGAGAGGGTGGAGAGGAAAAGATGTTGTTTTTCTGTGGAGGGGTTTAGCATGGCTTGTTTGGGGACAGACGTATTCAAATAGAGCCCACATTATCAGCAATCATATGGGGACAGACACAATGCAAACTCAGCCCTGCATCCACACTAAAAACAGTCCTATTCTGATTAAATGATGTGTATGGGGACACACCCTGTGTCTTACAGTTTCCAGAAACCAAGAAGAATGATCGATCTTTACAAAGCAAACTGCAAAAGTCTTCTCAGAAAATCATTATTCATTTTGAAGGAGAAGTACTTCAGTGGATGATTTTCTGAATAGATCAAATTGCTCAGTACTGTGTGTAAAATGTGTGTGTTTTGCCCAAAGATACAGGGTACATCCATGCTGAAATGCAGATACAAGTCTTGAGTGATACATTTCCAAGGGGCAGAGAAAGGCTAGATCATTATTTGCAGATGTCATAAAACTACTATTTGAATATTCATCCATCAAACAGGCAGCTTCAAAAGGCAACCCATACATTACAGAACTGATGCAATTATGGTGATTGGATGTGCAGATCTTTGAATTACATTGTATTACCTCAATAAAAATTGGTTCAAGAGGTGAAAGAGCAATTTGGAAATGGGACTTGAACATTTTGGTTAGACATTTCATAATCAGATGACTTCCTAAATATCTGACTTTTGCTGTTCTCTGACTGCCAAAGACAGGAACAGACACATTTAATGATTTTTAGAAAGAACGATGCAGGAAATAGACAGGAAAGGCAAATCTGGTCTGGAGCCAGTCAACTGCCACCTGCTATTATGCTGCAAATGAAAACAGAAACACAATAATAACAAAGTGTTGGATGAATGCAGAGAAAATAGAGCAAAACTGTCAGGGGACCATATGGCTGGGAAAATGAATAGACAATGAGAGGAGAATAAAATTCCAGATCGCCACATAGTTCCAATGCTGTAGCAAACAACTCCATGATGGTCATTGATGTTATTACTGGGGTCTCCTACACGAAACTAGAAAACCTCCCATTTAACTGATGTGATGACATAATCCAAATGCTGCCAATATATTCAATTCATTATTGAATTACAATATATGCAAATGCAGTTGTTTCTTTGTTTTTTTCCCCTCTCTCCAGGGTGCACAGGAGCAATGGAACTGATTTGAAGGCAAGAAGCATATGATTTACACCAAGCATGTGTACACAGACACACACACATACAAAAGGAAAAAAAACAATTCAAGGCATATTTCTTTGTAGTTTAGTAGCACTAACATATTCTCAGCTGTGTGAACACAGGATTACAGCCCCAATACCATTAACCTAGATATTTGCAAAATCAATGGGTTTTTTTTTTTTAGATTTGCAATTTTTTAGCAAAAGGTTTCAAAATTGGAAATATCACACTGACTAAAGAGTCCTTAAATTTGGCAGATGAAGTGAAGGTGCATACATGTTACCTTTGGAAATTAAGTATTGTGGCATATCAGCCTATGTCCAGGATCAGGATTTGAGGATAGGGACAACTACAGCTCAGAAATCCAGTCCATGAGTTCCCCTTGATATTCCTGGACCATTACAACTATGCAGACTTGAGGGTCCCCAGTAGAATGCCACCTCTGCATGGACACAGGTTTGGATAGGACTATGATGTAAAAACAGCAAAAAAAAAGTGATACAGGATTATCAGAAGCGGTGTTGGAACTGCTGCTTCTGGGCACGCAAGTAAAAGAGCCCTGATAGCATTGAAAATGGCACTGTAGCCTGATCCAACAAGAATCCATTTGAAAGCAATCTCCAAATCATTCCCTAATGGTAGAACAGCCCAGAACTAGCACACAGACAACCTTGACTGCTTTACTGGGTGTGAGAAACCCAAGTGCAATATTTCTGAGCACTCAGCTAAAAAAAAGCTCTGACTGTTCCCATCCTTCAAAGTTAGGCTGGGATGGCCCATCTGCAATGCAGAGGTTCCTTGCCACAGGCTGCCAGCTGCCCCTCTGAACTTGGATTGGAGAGTTTGATTCTGCCAAGTATTCAAACCTTTATGGTGCAGGATAACATGCACTGGACAGATCTTCCCACAGACTGTCTCCTATTCACACCAATCAACTATTGCACGGATGCATACCAGTAGCCAATCCAGGTAGATAGAACTGATGCTGTCATTTTCTCCCCAGTCCTCCCCAGAGAAAAATTTCTCCTGGGAATTTTAATTCCAGCATTTGACTCATCCAGCACAGCATTTTGTATGATGTAGACTGTAAGCTAAATAAAAGAAATAGTATACAATCTTGTCGCACCCCTCTCTCAGTCTTGAACCAATCAGTTATTTCATGTTTGGTTCTTAACCCAAATGCAGATCCCTCAGGAGTCAGGTGGTCTGGTGTTCTCATGTCTTTGAGAACTTATTACAATTTATTGTGTATGTTGAATCTGAAAATAATTTTGCTGACATTTTTTCCAAAGCATTGTCACATGTTAAACATGCAAAGTTGGTTCATATGCTAAACCTGGATGAAACTAGATAGCAAACAACCGGAAAGGAGTGTCCAAATATTCTTAAAACTGGAAATGCTTGTTTAGCTATCTGTCTAACCAGGAACATTCTGGTAAAACAGGTGATGTTCTATTCCTGTAACACAGACACAGCTAAGTTTCTGTTTACTGTGGGAACAGCATGTTTATCCCAGCTAGGCCTTCACTTTCTTGAGAGGAAAATTCCATTCCGGATAATCCAAATTTGTACATGTGGGGGCCGGGCATGGTGACATCATGCAATCGCACAAGAGTTCATACTGCCTTAATAGCCATTGTAACGTGTGCTTTTTGATCTGTATGTTCCTGACTGAAGATGTAGTGGATAGGTTGTAAACCATGTATTGATTTCATACATTCACTCATTTAACCAGCTATGTATTTAGCTAACTCCTATCTTGCCATCATGAAGACAATAAAAGCCTTCCTACTTGGAATGAATCATTGTGTCTGCTCTCATGCTTGTGAATGTCATCTACACTTATTATCTGCTGTGATCTTAGCAGTTAGCTATCTCTGTAAATCAACAGATTTAACAATAGTCACAGCCTTAGCATAGACTGTGAAGCAGAAGTAAATGTTCCCCCCCCCCAATTACTTTCTCCATAATTCAGCAAGTATTGGTGATTTGATTTCTAGTTCCTCAGCCCTTTTGGAAATTACCCTGCACTTCTGGCAGGTCTTACTTCACTTATTGCTGAAGCCAAGCTTGCAGCTTCTTAAGCATTACCTTGCTAGAGTGTGAAATGAGCTCAATTGTTCAGCAGTTTAAGCATTCCTTGGCATTGCCTTTTTTTGTGATTGGCATGTAAACCTTTCCAACCCTGTGGCCATTGTTGAATTGTCCCAATTTGCTGGCATATCAAGAGTAGCATTTTAACAGCATTATCTGTTAGGATTTGAAATAGTTCAATTGGAATTCCATCATCCGTGGTCAGCTTTATGTTGATAATACTTCCCTATTATACTGTACACATATAATATAATCCCATCTTAGCATCACAGGAGGTGCTGCAAATGAAAACATCTATTAACTAATAAGAACATTATTTAGTTTTCAATTCTCGATCAATAGGATTATTTCCATTATGTTTTTGCATTCATATGTTCCTGCATTTTTCAACCTCTTTAGTTCATTTGTCCAAATGAAATGAGTATGGAACTGTGATTCATTTAGATCAGTTCAGTTAAAATTATTTTAAAATCATCTAATACTATAAACATATCTCATAAAATTAATGCTGCCTAGGCACTTTATGACCTTCATCTCTTCACAAACCATTGATTAGCCAGATGCCAGGAATAGTGTATTCTCTTTATTGCATTTGGGGCTTATTGTAGAGGCACCATTATCAATTGTGCTGAACGTGTATGATTGAGATTGTTTCCCCTTGACTGTTGTTTGTTTAGAATGTCTTGTTAATTCCACAATTGATCCCTTTACAGATGTTTCATAGGTCCTAGTAGTAATAACCTTAATATACATGTATTTTCTGGAAAGCATTTTTCATTAGCTTAGTTTCATTAAACTGTTTTCATGTTTTCTTAGTACAAAATGATATTTAAAAAAAAACTAGAAAAACACAGAAAATATATATCTGCAAGAAAATCAATAGAGCATTCACTTTGCCTTTTGGGGTGATTTTGCATTTCCCTTCACATCCACTGGATGGGAAAGAAGTGTAATAACCCAATGCTAACTAGCACTTGCATTTGGGAGTGCTAGGTAACTACAGCCCACCCCACACGCAACCTGTGTCTGATCGTACTGCAGCTCCTCTTCTGGGCACTGTCGTTTTGTTTGCATCATCCTGCGTGACTGCACAGGCATCAGTGCTGTCACTATGACGATGCTGAAGCTCTGCACACACGCAGTTGTGTCTATGGTTGTCTCAGGTGCCAGTACGTTTGCACAGCACCTCAGGCAACCCCGGGGCACTGGAAAAGGTGAAGATGTTCACTGCTGGATGCACCAGGTAAGATTTTGTGCTCCACATCTACTGCATAATTAGGGGGGTGCCTGGAGGCTGTAACAGCCTTCTCAAGGTGTGGATGCTCTTCCCCAGAAGTGCCTAATTATGCACTTTGGGCTGTAGTGCAAATAGGCCCTAGATTATATCCAAGACTGTTTCACAGTGGAGTGTTGTCTGTAAAATATATATTCCCCCCCGCCCCAAAACTTCAGTGATGAACAAACTCCAGATTTTCAGGACTGGCACAACTCCCTCAAACTGCAAAAAAATCCAAAATAAACAGGACCACAAATAAGAGGTTTTTTTTTTTTTTTTTTTTTTTAGATAACACATTATGCAATGTATTTATTAAGAGACTTGACATTCCCAAGAGTAGATTTAAGTGAGAAAGCCATATATGTTTACTGCAAATACAAACAGGGTTTGACCTGGCAGTCTTAATCTGGAGGATTAGTATGAACCAATTTTCTTGGATGTTGTGTCAGCAACTCATCCATTGATCGTATAATTAACAATGCAGCCCAGTTACCAGTCTTCTGGTAGCCTTGGCTCTTTTTCTTCAGTATGGGACCAAATGCATGTAAGAAGAGAACTGGACAGTGGTGGACAATAAAAATGACATGTGTGGCTGTGGTTGCTGGTGCCACTGGACCAGCGGAAGAGATGGCAGATCACCTCACTTGGATTTCACATAATACCAGGGATTAGTTGGTAGCTTCGTAGATAGGTAGGTAGATGACAGACATATAGATATGGACAGGCAGGAAGACATTTGTTTTCTCCTTTTTAACTAACAATGACATTGGAAAATTAGTTTGACTGGAAGTCATCTCAGCAAGCTTAGTAACTGGAAAAATATGCAATTTATCAGACCTAGTTGTAGATTGATAAAAGTCATAACAGGGGCACAAACTCCATTAAAATATAAGAGAGCTAATTAAAAAATATTTATCCAACATAGCCTATGCTGGTGGAACGAAGGATTATCAGCATTTTCAGATATTACTCACAGTGGATTTATACAACAAATACAAAATTTGAGAAGATATTCACATCCCATTTTAATTATGGCATTCCTTTGAGAAGTGGTCAGTTAGCTGCCCCATTTTCCACCTTTAGTACTGGATTGGAAAAATAGTGTTAATTGCAAATGACCTGGTGACTACAATGAATTATTTATGAATTCTACAAATATCAGCAGAAGGGTAATAAGATTGTCTGCCTGGGTAGAGATGATTAATTCTAAAAAGCATTGTTTCTCTTCAGGTAATGCACCATATCCATCCTCTTCCAGCATAGCTATTCTTGTAGCAGAAAAATTACCAGCCACTGTCATGCTTTGACCTTCCCATTGTTAATAAAGGCAAAAGGACCATAACGGGATAATGGCTTAGGCATTATAAATTGTGGCTAAATCAACAAACAGTCAGAGGTAACGAAAAGAGTGTCAGAGATTTGGATTGGGATATATTCATGTTACAAAAAAAAAAATCAATTGAAATCAACTGAAATACATAATATATGGTGTTAGATTCTAAGGCCGTTTCCATACTTACTTTACTTGGAGTGGTCTAAGTCTGCACTGTGAGGGTGGAATGCTGTTGCAGCACTGAGGAGGCACCCTAGCTGTTCTGGTATACACAACTGACACCCTACCCAAGGCACCGCCCACCCCAGCCAGCTATTGGCCAAGGCCCTGTCATTCATATGTCATGTTTGGAGCACATGTGCATAACCAAACAGGGCTGTCTCCAGAGTCTTGCAAATATCCTGCTGCAGTCTTTGAAGACAGCATTCAAAATGTTTTAAATTGACTCCCATTTGGCTTAAAAAAAATCATCTTCATCTTTCTTTTTTTTTTTTTTTAAGGCAAGGGATTGTAACCATGTAAGAGAGATATACCAGTAGCCATCCAGCAGAACTCTTTAGAGTAGTAAATGGCCTTATGAAACTGAGCTCAAAGAAACATGAGCCAGGGCCAAGTAATATCTGCTGTGACAAATTTGCAAAGCACTTTGAGGACAAAGTCACTCAGATTCGTAGGGGATTAGATGTCACAATTGGGTATAGTCCAAATGAGATGTCCAGAGAACTATAAAATTATATAAAATCATATAAAATTTTATATGATTTTATAAATCATATAAAATTATGCACGGCATAGAAAAGGTGGATAGAGAAAATTTCTTTTCTCTATCGCACAACACTAGAACCAGGGGGCACTCTATGAAGCTGATGGGTAGGAGCGTAAGGTCTGACAGGGGGAAGTATTTCTTCACACAGAGGGTCATCGGCCTATGGAATGTGCTGCCAGAAGAGGTGGTAACAGCTACCAGTCTGGATGGCTTTAAGGTAGGGTTAGACAAATTTATGGATGACAGATGTATCAATGGCTACTAGACCGAATGCCTAGATGCATCTTTCAGGCTGGGGGGGGGATGCCTAGGTGGGGGCTGGGGGGACCGAATGCCTAGGTGCATCTTTCAGGCTGTCACAGGGTCTCGGGTCCGTGTAGTTGGGAGATACCCTGTTCTTGATGGGGTTGTTATGCCCTGAAAGGGACAGGTGCGTAGTTTGGGGGTACTCCTGGACTCCACGCTAATACTTCAAGCTCAGGTGGAGGCTGTGGCCAGGAGTGCCTACTCCCATCTACGGCTGGTACACCAACTGAAGCCTTTTTTGGATAGAGATGACTTGGCCACAGTTACCCATGCTCTGGTAACCTCTAGATTGGACTGTTGCAATGCGCTCTACATGGGGCTGCCCTTGAAGACAGTCCGAAATTTGCAGTTAGTGCAAAATGCAGCAGCCAGAGTGCTGACTGGTACAGCTAACTGGACACACATTATGCCAGTCTTAAAAGAATTGCACTGGCTGCCAATTTACTACCGGGCCCAATTCAAGGTGTTAACTTTAACTTATAAGGCCCTAAATGACTTGGTCCCCAAATATCTAAAGGAACGGCTTCTCCCATACCAACCTGCCCGGTCCTTAAGATCCAATAATGAGGCCCTCCTGGTTGTCCCGCCACCTTCACCCGGGAGAGAGCTTTTTCAGAAGTGGCCCCGAGATTATGGAATGGCCTCCCCCTTGAGGTGCGGCATGTCCCCTCCTTGTATTTATTTAGGAGGGCCGTAAAAACATACCTGTTTGCCTCAGCCTTTGGTTAAGGATTTATTCTCCCTCTCCAGTTATAATGACATCATTTTAATGCACCATGGAGTGCACAGTTTTAAATTTGTTGAATTTTAAGGTGTTTTTAAGTGTGCATCTTGTTTTATTTGTATTTCATTTTAATCTGTATCTTTTCTTAATTTGTGTCTTGTTTTAATCTATTTTAACCCATTGTTACCCACCCAGAGATCTTCGGGTATGGGGCAGGATAGAAATGTAAATACATAAATAAGTAAATAATAAATAATTATTAATATTGAAATATAATGAATGGATGCAAGACTATATACTGGAATATACTATAACACCTGCTGTGGGTTTGAGTATCTCTTCCCCACCTACCCCAGCATCAAAGCAGAAAAGAGGCATATATGTGCATAATTTGACCCAAACTCAAATTGGTGTGTCCTAGGCCTCACAGGTAATTGGCCCTCACTTCACAGTCAGATGTTAATTGAATTTGTATTACTTCCAGTTTCATCTGTTCTTTCTCCTTAGCTGCAGATGGGCAATTAACATTCCATACAGGTCAGTGTGACTTCCAAAGGGTTACACTATTGCTTCACCTTAAGATCTAGCTGTTAGATTGAAATAATTTCCCTACAGCAATACAAAACCATGACAGGATCACAAGACTTGAATTCTATAAAAGTTGTGGTCTTTAGTTCTGTAGTCAGAATCCTAAACCTCACTGCCATTCAGTCCTGACAAAAGGTTCATCCAAACAGCATTTACTTAATCCACATTATTTGGATAATCTGGAGTAAAGCACATTGAAACACATTTTATTTGAGATTATCCATGCTTCATACTGTATTATCTAAATATTGTAGATTAAGTAAATGTCTGGAGGCAGCCAAAGTTGTTCAATCTGTTACTGTGCATTCACTGCTCATAGCACAGAGAAGTTGCAGGTTAGCACAGAGAAGTTGTAGGAGCATTCCATAATTGAAGGAAGCTGCTCCTTGTTCTCAAAGACAGATATTGTGCTTAGGGAGGCTTTGCCAGTCATCATGCTAGCTATGACCACTCATGCTGAGCTACAGTACTCAGCAGAGAGTGAGTGCCTTACAATCCATGGGTCAGAAGCCAAACAGAAGGCAACAGAAGACAGTGTCCCCATGGTCTCCAATTATTGTGCTGCAGATTCGAAGCATCCTTAATACGAATTGTAGTTTGAATTAAGATGTCCCCACGTGGTTCAGGAGAGTGCAGGTTGAAGGTGAATCCACCTTTCCCCAAGCAAACCCGGTAAACCTCGCATCAGGAAAACTGCATCCACTCGCTCTGTCCTGATTGGAAGCCCAGCTGATGTCACCATGCCCTGTCCAGCCTGGTGCAGCGATGACAGGGAAAATCCCGTGAAACGCATCCAAGTTGCACTTACAAAAACACTACATACACCAGAAATAAGACAAAAGACAAAAGAGGGGCATAATAGGATGGTAAAAGGGCTGATGGCTTGAAGCTGTGGCTCTGACTTTAGTGGATGTCCGCACGTCTGCTTGACAGCAAGCACATCTCCACTTGACAGTTAGCCTCCTGTTCACATCAGCCTCCCTCTAAACCTTTGCAGCTTGGATCCATTTTCTTATCCTTTGGTCAACAATGCCCTTCTTGTCCCCCACGCCTCCAGCTACTACCATTAATCCTAGCTTTGAAAACCGTAGATCTCTGCCCAAACCATAGCTTTTGGCAGAGAACAAGTGATCCCACACTCATGCGGAAAATCTACTCCTGTACCCACGTGTGCCTCGCCGGTTGGGGGATCAGGCATTGGAGGGGGGCATGCTTTTAGCTGGAGAGGGAAAATGAGAGCTCATTTCAGCTTAATTTCTTTGCTGCCTTAATTTCTTTCCCCAAGCAGTTGCGATCACAGTGCGCACCGCAGGGACAGCGAAACCCTGCCGGCTAATGTTCTGATTGCCAAACTCCTCCCCCAATAACCCAGGAGTGTCCCCATGACTGAAGATAAAACGTGCTTGCCTCCTAATTCAGAGGAGGAACATTTACAAAGGGGTGGGTTTTTTGCTCCAGGTTTTTGCTTTTTGTCCCTCATGTAGCCCGAATTACGGCTTTGCATGAGGACTCTCCTGAGGTGAACTCATGTTTGCCTCAGAGTACCCTGATCATGGGGACGAGCCCAGTTTCCCTCCCACCCTAGGGGTCTCTCTGAATCTAAGAGCAAGAAAGAAGAGGCAAAATTTTCATGTGATCTTTGACGTGGGGAAAGGCTGCAAAATAAAATAAAATGCTGGAACAGTTTTTGGGAATGCAAGAAGCTTCAGAGACTGGTCTTGAGCTTCAGCAGAGGCAAGAGGCCAATGTCTTTCTTTGGATCACAGGTCAGTTTCACAGGAACATTGCAAACACTGATGTGGCTACCATCCTGAAGCTCAGTGATTTCAGCATGGTGAAGGGAGTAGACCAAAGGATCCAAGTTTACTTCACCCTAAGGTCCTAGCAGAATGGGAGATCTCTTATATCTCTGGAGTAGTGTTGGAAGGAGGGAAGGACAAAGTGTCTTTGCACATAGTTCTCTTGCACCCTATCCTAAAGGATACACACAACCCTAAAGGTAGATTGAAGTGACTGTGCTTGCACAAAGTATCAGCATCACTATAGCGATGTGCAGTCATGCAGGGCACCGCACTCAAGATGGTGGCACTCTGTGGAGCATCAGCAGCAAGATCATACACAGGTAAGTGATCGATCACATGGGAGCTAGTGAAAGTTAGTCTTTAATACAACTTCTCCATCCATGGGACAGGAAAGCAACGGAACTGCAAAAATACTCTTAAGTCAATCAACTGGTCAAATACTAAGACTATCACACATTCCGCAAAAACACAGTACAGATGTTCTACTTTGCTCCCTGAATGGGAATCAAGCAAGTCTGACTTTTTACATGTACAAACTTGTCTTAGAATTAATTAAAAAGTTACATCAGGTTGCCATGCTAGTTGTTTATTAAACATAGACTTTGACCTGAAGTAATCTCACATCTTTGTGCAGACTGCCCTAAAATATTTCCTTTTACTGCCTGATGCTATTTTCTTTCACAGACAAAGTCTGAGGCAACAGGAGAAGGGTTGTTTTGTTACCCAATTTTTTGTTGATACAAAATGACCAAACCATGGCATTTTATGGACTCTGTACAGTTACATAGTGCATAACTTGTGAGTTACATTTATATCCTTGCTGACCACATGCCTTGGTGTAACATCTGTAAAAATGAATGACAGCACCCTAAGTTGGATCCAGAAGTGAGCTGGCAGCCAATTCAATTCTCTAAGGAATAGTATTATATGAGTCTTACTGGAAGTACACAGCAGAACTCATTTCTGTGTAAACTCCTGGCCCAGGTACGGGGCAGGGTGGAGACCCCCCCTCCCATCCCCACAAAAACCGTGGCAAATCCCTGCATCGGGATGCCGAGGTTTTCTCCAAACCGCCCAGGTAAGGGCTTGATTTACCCCCAAACAACCGCCTGACAGCTGCCTGTCAGGCTGCCAAGAGCAGGACAGAGCTCCGGTAAGATTATTAAAACAGATGTGAAAGCCACGCCTATTTTAATCATTTGCAAAGCTCTGCTTGTGTGCATGACAGCTGCTCAGCTGTGCAGGGCAGCTGTCAGGTGAGATTGTTTGGGGTAAATCAAGCCCTTACCTGGGCGATTAAGGGGGGACAGTTGCCATCGCAGCATTAGTGGCAGGAACAGCGAAGCCCCCCTGCTAATGACTGCGATCATAACCTGGGAATGTCCCCATGCCCCCTTTATAACCTGCTCTTGCCTGTAACACTTATAAAGGGGGGTTATTTTGTTTCAATTTAGAGTATTTTGTCCCTCATGTAGCCCGAATTAGGGCTTTTCATGGGGACACTTGCAAGGCAAACTAACTTTCGCCTTGCAATATCCTTGCCATGGGGATGGGCACTTTGTGTTTTGCCCAATCAGTGCCTCCAACACTCTTGAATCAATTCAAGGTCCATCAGTTGCTTCCTGAACACCTCATCCAGTTCTAAATAGAAGTGCCATGGTGAGTAGAAAAGCCATGGCCTTGATAGGGAGGCTCTGGCAATAGCATATATTTAAAGGTATTCTGGGCCTAGGAGGACTCTGGAGGCCCAGTGGAGGGAACCTACAGAGACTCTTTTGGGCACGTGAGTGGCTTGTTTTTAATGTTGTTTAATGTCCTGTTTTTGAGGACATTAAACATGTCTTCTCAAGAGTAACACTTTTGTCACAGGAAGCACTGGACTAAGAAGAGGGTAGGTTCTTCTCATCTTTATCATGGGCACCAAGTGGGTGCAGATTGAACATACAGGCAACCAACTGCCACTTCTCAGCTGCCCTTAGAGTTGCCTGTATCTCAGAGCAGAAAAATTACTCTGAACACAGCTGGGGTAAAGGGAATGTGGAGTCATGCAAAGTCCTTTCTTCACTTGCTTCTTAATCTGGATCAAGGAGCTGCTAAGAACATGTCATCTGCATGGGAGTAGAGTAGAGGCCTATTCACACTATGGCCTCCAGTGCATTGTTAGTGAACTTCTGGAGAAGAGCATACACACTTGGAGAAGGCTGTTACAGCCTCCAAGCATGCTGGCCCTCACCAAACTACACTAATCATTGATTAGGTGTGGAACACGAAATTGTGCTCCACACATTAACCAATATTAACCAGAGACTTACTTCAAGCATCCAGGGCAGGAGCATTCACTCTTCTTCCTGTGCTCCGAGGTTGTAAGATGTGCCACATAAATTTGCTGGCACCTCGAACAACCATAGACATGTCTGCAAGTGCTCAGAGTGTCCGGGTCATCAAGGTGCCAGTGCTGGCGCTGATGTACATGCAGTCACAGAGGTCACCACATCCAAAATGGCAGTGTCCAGAGGATGACCAGGTCCCAGATCAAATAAGGTAAATATTCGATCACAGGGGAGGGAACAGCCAAAGTTGACTAGCATTCCAAGTGCAAGCACTATTCAGCGTTGGTTAATTGCACTCCTTTCCCATCCAGTGGATGGGAAGGGAAGTGCAAAAATGTCCTAGATCCATATCAGAACTGTGCTAAGGGCTCACTAATCCAGATTAATGATGGATCAGATAAATATGGTCTACAACTGTGCCAGCATTCTTTAGCACACATTTACTGTTCTAAAGCTCACTCAGTGCAAGTGCCTCTGCCTCTAGCTAATCTAGATGTACCTAATTAGCATTAACCAAGATAAGTGCAGAAAGGGAGAAGGAAGATCTTTAATGGCTAACCACACCAATCAGTTCTTTAATGGAAAAGAAATGTAGCTGGAATCCAGCCATTTTCAGTCCCTTGGAGGACTGAAGTGCCAAAACAACAAGGCTGTGAGGAAGGTTTTTTCTCACATGTGAGTTCCACTTCAGAGTGATTCCAATGTGTTCCTGACAATTATGTGCTACAATCCCAATATACTCCCAGGAAAATCAGTTTGGAACAGTAGAGCTCTTTCACTTTCCCATAATACTAGATAATTCTGATATGCATATCTTATTAAAATGAATGCTTACTTTTCCCTTATAAAAGTATGTTTCATTTAATTAAGAGAATGTACATATTTGCTGACTGATAGGCCACGTTCCCATTACAAGCTTAAAATGGTTTCGAAACGGTTTCGATCCTCACAGTTCCCATCATCAGGTTGGCTTAACACACTTTCCGCATGTTAAATCACCCCAAAGCGTTGTAAATGTTAACACTCATTTCAACAGGTCTCGCTCCGGTTCGTGCACTTGAAACGTTTTACATTTCTTGCTATGGGAACCGTACCGTTTTAGTGGGATGAGAATGCATGTTTAGGGTTTTCCTCCCCCAATAGCTTGCTTCCAAAGATAGTGATTTCATTGTAAAAATCCACCCCTTACAGCAGCCATTACACTGTAGCAATCCACCCACTTCACACCTGATAACAATGTTGCAATTCTCCGCAATTCTGGAAGTTCTAACCTTTAGAAAGAGAAAAAAAGGAAAGCAGCTGCAGGTTCAGGGAGATGTGTGAATGTTTAATGTGTGAATGTGTGGCTGTGAAGGTGAGTGGGTGAAGGGGGCTTGAGTTGCCGCTGCTGCTGTGTGCCCTGGGCAATGGGGAGAGGAAGGGAAAGAATCACAAGCTGCCCGGTGCCGTTTTTCCTCCATCCAGGCAAGCAGCAGCCACCCAGCCACCCAGCTAGGGACGTGAAGGGGTCTGTTATGGGTGGCACATTCATGCCAGGAGAAAGAGGGCAGGGCAGCCCCGAAAAGCGGCTTTTAGAAAGTAGCCACTTAAGTCCCCCCTTGAGTCGCATACACCATGTACGATCCTCAGAATCCGGATCAAACGCAATTAAGTTGAAAGTAATGAGGTCAGGCAAATTCGTGTTAGCATCCAGTTCTATTATTTCAGTTTAGGAAAACCATTTTAAGCTTGTAATGGGAACCGGGCCATATTGTGCATGCTCCCATACTCGAAACAAGAGCCTGTTCACACAACAACATGATAGGTATTTTTAGAACTGAATGGGAACTTAGACCACTTTCAACCTATTTAGACCAATACTCACTTAGAACAGGATGCTCTTCCAAGGATGAAGTGAGGAAGGTCAACCAGATTGCAGTTAGCAATGAGTGGATGAGCGTATACCAGGGGAGGCAAGCTGGTTCCAGGGGTGCTGCAACCATAACACAGTTGGCAGTGGGTGGATGAATGTACACCAGACAAGCCAGTTTATGGCACCTTCTCTGGTTCTGGGTGCCAGAGCCTGCATGATGCCCTCCACATTGCAATGAAGCAAAGCAGAGACTGGTAGCCCTTCTTCTAGGCTTCCCAGTGGTGTGCTGCACATGCTTGGGCCTTGTGTTCTGAGCACTGTTCATATTTCAGGGTGCTGTGTGGCCCAAGTCCTGACAACACATACTAAATGCTTGGGACAAATCCAGCTTTGGTAGTATCTGGGTATGCCTTGTTCTGCATTTGCCTTCTTACAGCTGAAACAGTCTCAGCACTGGGAAATCCAAATACAGGATAGTTCAAATTGTGGCAGGATTGAGAACAACCTGAAAATGGATTGAACATAGGGTTTGACTTCAGACCAGAATTAGGGTATGTGTACTGCCCAATAAGATTCAGAAAGAGCAAGGAATGGGAAGGATCTCATTTTGATTTCTGCAACTTCTAAGGTTATTTAACTAAGCTTTGTAACTAAAATGTATGTATTTGCACTAACTTCTGTTTTAAACTGAATGCCTTTAAGAAGGTAGTGTCATTTCAAGCATTCATCAAGAAAGAAATGGTTATTGCTTTACATTTAGTCAAGTTAAAAATCTTTCTATTCAGGAGGCTTTCCAATCTTACTCTTAATTCATTTGGTTGGCCTCCTTATATCGCTTCTCTGCTAAACTGCCTCTAAACATTGTAGCGGCTTTGGTTAGCTTTTTAGCTGGCAGACTTCAGAAGCTGTTTGTCAGTGATCGGGGAGTGGAGGTGGAATAAGAGTTGAGAGAAGAGGCTTATGAGACAGCAATGGCCAGATGACCCCCCTCATTGCTGCATCTTTATCTGTCAAACTGTGGCAATCAGTTCTTTTATGTTTGCCTGGCGATCAGATCGCAGAGAGAAGAGTCTCATTTCTGTTTGATCACTGTTTAAAAATGGCCAGCAGTTGCAATCAGGGAAGGGGCATTAGGTGGCATTTCCCTGCCCTCACCACAGTGGGAGGCACAGGGGGTGATGACGTCAACCCAGCTCCTATTAGGAGAGAGAGGGGGGAGAGATGCTGTTTTCCAGAGCAAGGGTTTAGCATGGTTTGCATGGGGACAGGTATATTTGACTTCAGCCTGCACTTTCATCAATCACATGGGGACGGGTCAATTCGGACTCGGCTCCGTATTCGGACTAAATTTTATCCAATTCAAACTAAATGGAGTGCATGGGGATACGGCCTATGACATCGGTTAATCAGTGGCAGGTACTTCTTCACCATAACCTTCACAAAACATTATGATTTAATAAACATTTCTGGAAGTAAGAATCAACAGCCAAAAAGGAGTTGGGGAGGGGCACAGAATTATATCTGCTATTACTATTTTTAAAAAAGATAATAATCACAATTTGCTCTGATAGAGTTGGAAATTAGCTTTAGGGGCTCCATGCTTTGCTTTCTTAATGATGTGAAACATAATAGCTTAAACTGTAATAAAGATGAATTACTTTTTCATAAAATAATGAAACTGTAGTAAACATTCATGGTTTATTACTTAATTTATCCCCAGCACTTCCAGATGGATATTTTAAATATATATATTTAAAAAATATATAAACACTTTTTAAAAAATATTCCTAGTCATTAGATTTCAATAACTAACTCAGTAGCTATGTCTCATTTCCCTGGACAAGCAAAATAGGCAGTGAGTTCTTCTCAGTTTGAGTACTAATGCTGTAATTTAGAACTTCTGTCAAGATGAAAGATCTTCCAGGGGATTAACTGAAGATCCAGAGCAACACTTGAGCACAGGGCTGGATAATGAAGTTTTTATTATTAAATAAAGGTATTTTAGGAACGTCATATCCCATAAATCCATTCTCCTAGAATATCTCACTGCATTAGTTTGTTTATTTCAAATGCAGAGGTGGCAACTCCCACCCCTTAATATTTAACTACTCCTCGTACTCTCTGAAGTTGCCATGGAGATGATTTCAAGTATCTTCTTTGGTAAAGCAATGATGCTGCACTGTGATTGGAGGGAAAAGCTTAAATGCCTGTCAGGGAAGGCAGGGCAGGTACTTCTTTGTTGGCAGACATTCTAAGGCCTTGCAATTTAATGTTACCTTAAGGAAATGCTAATGTGAATCACAGGGGTTGGAATGCTAAAGAATTATGAGGAAAATCCCCTCCCCCCTTCAAAGTGAATTTTGTGCTCCTGAATGGTACCAGATTGGGTGCCCTGGAGCTCAACTTCTCCATTTATTTACAAGTCACGTAGGCTGCCAGAAGCTACAGGAAAATTTCCGTCCTTCTACTACTCACTAAATGTTGCTGCAACCTAATCTTTCAGCATACTTTCATGCTCTGAATGTGCCCTCAGATACCATGACTCAAATCTATCTGCATATGAGCAATGAAGAGCAGTGAAATCTAAAGACAGAGGTAGCAATGAAAATTTTTAAAGGATCGGTGACTTCTTTATCATAAAGTTTGTATGGGAAACATTATCAGGAAAGACCCTAAGAGATGGGACGTATCTGTTTCTGGCAGCACAACTAATTATGTATAAAGAATAAAACAAAATTGAATTGATGGCTGGGCTTGCGATTTGCAGTTCTTTGCAACAGATGGAAGCGGTGACTGGAACTCCCATTACTATCAATTGTGTTTTCAGTTCTGAACTTAGAAAAACAAATGCCCCTTTGTGAATAGTGGACCAACTCTATTACTGGAAAGTGAAGCGGCTGCCTCTGTGGAAGATGTTGGGCAGATGGTATTAGCAAAAGGTGCTGAACCAGTATGTGTTATGCAGCATTCCATGCGGCTCTCAGGCTGTTGCAATGGCATGCATTGTCCTATCCACAGCAGCATTCATCACATTTGCAGTTCATATGAATTTGAACATTCAAGTCAAATGTCGGCTACATTCTAAGACTGACATTTTAATGTGAAATGAATGCTTTTGTGCATTCATTGCAAGCTTCGCTATATTTCTAAATGTGGGGACCTGCTGCTGGCCCAGCAGCATTTGGGTAGCAGCACTGCCTCAGCAGAGCCACTAGCAAGTAGCTACCCAGCTGCTTCCAAAGCGGACTCGGATCCAGCTGGGTGACGCTTGTGAAAGCAGCCAGCCACCAGTGAGTATTCACATCATGCAATGGGTAGCAGCAATTCCAGATAAGATTCAAGTATACAGATTTGACATTTGAATCTTATCTGGAAGTTCTGCCACCTGGCCACATGATTTGAATCCTGGTGGCTGGCCACTTTCACCAGCAGTATCCAGACAGATCCGCATCCACTGCAAAGGCTTCTACTTTCGCTGCGAATGCTCCACAGCCATGATGAATATTCATCGGACATTCACAGCGGATATGAACCAAATGCAAATCTCACCACATTCAAAATGGTTTCATTTGTACAAATGCAAATTTCCTTCACATTTGCTTTGATGCGAAGCAAACACACACCAAAAAAAAAAAAAAAAAAA
>MTQE01003428.1:232088-281232 GCA_014337955.1 Aspidoscelis marmoratus
CTCCACCTGCTCCCTCAGCTTGTCTCCAAAGACGCTGGTGGGGACCTCTGAAAAGCAGTCAATGTGGGAGGCGATGGTGCACTTGTTGGCCAAGTAGCGGGAGATGCGGCCCTTGTTCTTTGCAGTGTTGCCACGCGTCTTCAAGGCCCTGAAGAAGGCTTTCTCTGCACCCAGGATCTGCACCCTGGAGGCTGGATACTTCGCCACGTTAGTTAGGCTGCCAGCGTGAGAGATGAGACGAGCACCCACCACTTCACTAATCAGAGCTGAGAGGCTGGGAGCCACCTGGCTCATCTTGGAGTGAAGGTACTCCTGCAAGCCTTTCCAGTACTCGGAGAGAGAAATGACACGGCTGGAGAAGCTTTCAATGTTGATCAGGAGAAGTGATACACTCAGCCACCTACAGCTCCACTTTCTCCTGCCTGCTTTCACTGATTTAAAGTCACAGGCTCCCTTTACTCTGGTAAACCCAGTTGCTATTGATAAATACTGCAGTCAGACTATCCCTTAAAAAACAAATAAGAAGATGTAATTTTATTGATTACAACTATTGTGTTTAAATGAATAAGTTTTAAAAAACACCAAATAAATAAGCTTTCTAGTAAAACTCAGGCTTTCAACAACTTATCCCTCTCAGGCTGTTATAAGGATTCTTCTCTAGCTCTTTTCTAGCCTAGAATCTTGGATCAAGCTTGATGTGGTTTCCCCTCAGGGGTTCAGGACTGGCACTCACAACCTCCCACAGGAGGTTTATATACCTCCCACCTAGCACTGGCCATCGCCTGATTGGCTGCTCCCAGGGCATTCTCTCCCCTCTCCTTTATGCTAATTAGAATAACTAAGCCCTGCTGCTTACCTGTCCGCACTAACTAAGTATGTTACAAGGGAGATTCCACAATAAACACATTACAGACAACATAAATAAATACATTCAATAGTCATGGGTGCCACCGGCGGGACTGCTCTGCTGGCGTCCTGGGCCTATTTCTGCATACTCCAGAGGCTGAAATAGGCCTTCCGGTGGCTGAAATAGATCTTGCAGTTCTGAGGTCGCCTGATCCCAGAACTGGAAATGCCTTTTCCAGGCTCCAGAAGGCCTATTTCAGCCTCTGGAGAGCATGGAACTTAGTTTGCAAAACTAGATAAATCATGCAAGAAAGTAAAATGCACATTATTAAGTCAAAGATTAGAAAAGCACCCTGTCTGAGAAGTTTTATAAATCCACATTAGAACTTTGGTAAATAAACAGCATGCTTCAAATTAGGGGAAATATAGAACCAATATTGGTACTATTTGTTATGGCAACCCGTTGCTTGTTTCTGGTTCTTCAGACACTGGAATCCCTGACTCTCATCCTGACTCTAAGAACTAATTGTTTGAAAATTGCCCTTATGCTACATCTGAAATATTTCCCTTTTCTACATATTCATAATAATATCTTGACCTTCTGTCCAGTACACATTCCTAAGAAATCTCTAAATCTGAAGAAGGAATGCAGTCAGTTTGTTTGAAACAATAAAATGTTCCACTCCAGCCTTTTCTCAACTAAGCACATCAGATGTCGTCCACACTGTAACATCTGTCATGGACCAACACCGGGAATAATAGCTGTCCCCATACACAGAACTGACACCACCTACCCCTGCCAGCAATTGACCCAGGCCCCATCACTCATATATCGTGTTTAAAGCACAAGCATGGAGCTGAACAGGACTGTCTTCAAAGATAGGGCTATAGCAGTAGTATGCATGATATTTTACCATATCTGGAATTCCCCCATTCTCCTTGCTCCAGACCAGGTATGGCAGCAACAGTGCTGGTATTAGTACAGTTGTGGAGCTCTTAAAAGAGGTCTACAGATAATCCAGGATAGGGGCCATTTGAGACAGTTCTGGGCCCGACTAGCATTAATCCCATGTGTACAAAGCGTACTAGGCAGTCGCTTAATCCAGTCTACTGAGTGAATGAGGAAACAGCCTTAACCTTTGGATGTAGGGGCTTCTGTGCATTACGTTCCTTTAAAGGCAGGAGAAAAACATGTTTTCTATTATTGTTCTCACAACTATAGATAAAAACAACCAGATTAATTTGGTGATGCTCATAATCACCATGCTACCTAACTTACTTCTGAGAATTGTTTATAAAGTAGGGAGACTAAGTATGCTAACTCAAGGAAAATGGTGATATAAAAGAAATACATTAGATCAGAGTGGCACTATATAGGAGCATGGTCTTATTCCGGCAACATACAGCAGGAGGAGCTAGTGATCAATTTCATGGTGAGAGGGTACTGCTGTTACGTGTACGTAGGAAGTCTGCATGAATGAGTGAACTATAGCAATTATTGGACACATCTTTCATTGGTAGATATAAGATTGTCATGATTTTATTGAAATAAATTGAATAGTTATCTCTCTGTATCCTTCTCTTTTTCTCCCTCACTCTCTCACACAGAGAGCAATCTACAGCTGACAGCTGTGTAGTCATTTATTGCCTTCCCAAAAACGTCTAGGAAAGAAAATTACAAATTGTATTTTGAAGAGAAAGAGAGGGAAAGAAATGAAGATGTTCACTCCTCATCCATTTGGTACATTTATTATTGGAGTGAAAAGTAAACCCTAAACACTATCAGCTCTTTAATTAATTGAAAATAAATTTTCCTCTCCCAGCACTAAACAAATGAAAAAGTTTGGTAAGATAGTACTAATGCTGTCTGTAATAGTTTGCTAAGATTCAACTAATTATTTTAAAAAATCCCATTTGAAGGTAGTTAATGGATTCCACATTTCTACAAAGCATTAGAAAGCCAACATTTATCTGAACTTTGGGGCCTGCACTGATTACTACTCAATTAGTTGTGATTCAATTCACTGAAGAAAAATGGTCACTTCATTAGCACAATGAAATAACCATTGGCCACAAAATATATTTCCTGGGATTGCTATGGCAACTAAAATGACACTGTGCTGAGCATGGAATTTTAATCTGCTAAAGAGTTGCTGTTTGGACCATGTTGTGTCATCCTGGAAGTTTATAGTGGCCTAGATGAGGGTGAATAAATTCAGAGAAGATGGACTTGTCCATATTGGTTGATCACAGACACATTGGCCGCATTCCCATTACAAGATTAAAAGGGTTTCCCTAAACCGAAATAATAGAACCGGATGCAAACACGAATTTGCCTGATCCCATTACTTTCAACTTAATCGCGTTCGATCTGGATTCTGAGGATCGTACATGACGTACTTGACTCAAGGGGGGACTCAAGTGGCTACTTTCTAAAAGCCACTTTTTGGGGCTCCCCTGCCCTCTTCCACCTGGCGTGAATGCGCCACCCATAACGGACCCCTTCACGGACCCTAGCTGGGTGGCTGGGTGGCTGCCGCTTGCCTAGATGGAGGAAAAACAGCACCAGGTAGCCAGCAATTCTTTCCCCTCCTCTCCCCATTGCCCAGGGCACACAGCAGCAGCAACTCAAGCCCCTTCGCCTTAAACATTCACACATCTCCCTGAACCTGCAGTTGCTTCCCTTTCTTTTCCCTTTCTAAAGGTCAGAACTTTCAGAATTGTGCAAAATTGCAACATTGTTATCAGGTGTGAAGTGGGTAGATTACTACAGTGTAGCGGCTGCTGTAAGGGGTGGATTTTTACAAATCACTATCTTTGGAGTCAAGCTATTGGGGGAGGGAAACCCTAAACATGCATTCTCATCCCACTAAAACTGTACCATTCCATAGCAAGAAATGTAAAACGTTTCAAATGCATGAACCGGAACGAGACCTGTTGAAATGAGTGTTAACATTTACAATGCTTTGGGGAGATTTAACATGCGGAAAGTGTGTTAAGCCAACCTGATGTGGGGACTGCGAGGATCGAAACCATTTCGAAACCGTTTTAAGCTTGTAATGGGAATTCACCCATTGTGGCTTTTGTTTGGAGGGGGGATCAATGTACTGTTCAGGCACAAAACATTTTGGAAGTTCAGGGAGTCTCAGGCTGTTTTCAGGGAAAAAAAAGGGGTGCCTCAGAGAGTCTGTGCCACTCATGTTCCTAAGCCTTCTTTAATCCACCTTTTCTAGTACAGAATATTAATAAGAGTGGGGAGGGTGTGACTGGTGTGTGAACAATCTGATTTCAAAGCCTTCTGTAAACCGCCACAGAGATGCTTTTACTCCTGTGTCTGATCACAGCATCATTATCTCTATGTGTCTCTCCCTCTCCCTCCCCCCATCACAGACACCCAAAGAGAGAAAGCGAAAAAAAAAACCTTGCTCTAATTCACAGCCTACAGAGGAAGTAGTTGTATTCAGGATAGATTTGGCCTTGAATAGCAATGTCTAGATCATGGTAAGTAAATAACAACACTGCTGCTAGGTAACAGCTGCTGAAATGATTTGCCACTTTCTGCCATCCCTCAATAGATCCAGAGTAAGAGTCAGAATGAGAACACAGAATAGTAAAAATACTGAAGGGAGTAATAAAGTTCCCTGAGAGAGAACAAATAATTGTCAGAAAAGGAAAATATGACTCTATGTAATTGTCACATCATATAATAATCACATCTAAAGTTGCACCCATTTTTAAGTTACAAAAAATGGAGGGAACACTATTACACAAGTTACAAAAAAATGGAGGGAACACTATTACACAAGCAAGTAGTAATGAATATATGGACAAAATACTTGTGTGTTCTAGTTAAATGGGGGGGGGGATGATTTATTAACCCAATCACAACATCTGAAACAAAAATGATGTAATACCAACTCCCAAACATGACTGAGTAGGACTCCTATAGAAATTTTGGCTGCATCTAGTCAAGAAGAAATCCTGCCTGGCAATAGCACCGGGGCATGGCAATTGCATGTTGCAACCTCCTCTACCCTTAGATCAAGGATCAACCTGGGATTATCCTGGGGCTATTCTGGGATTGCCACATGTTCAATGACAATCCCAACATAGCCCTGGGATACTGCAATACTGCTGCTGAGAAAAACAACAACTCCCATCCTGGGTTTTCCAAATACTGTGTAATGAAAGGACTTGCCTTGCCTGGACACTTTCTCCTAAGATCCATCATTTTTGTAATGGTCACCATGCATGTGTAGGTCGAACTAGACCTAAAATGCAACCATGCATGCATACAAGATGATAATTGTCCACTTCTGGGTATTTAATGCACAGATGTATGCACTGTGACATTGCAGGAGCAAACAGTCAAACCAGGTAAGTTCTTCGGTTTGTCCCATGTGTTTGCTCAGCCATTTGGGCAACTATTGATTATTCTGGAAGTGCTTAGTTCTCAATATTGTTAATTAGTGGGATAACTGGGCACTGTCTGGAGACAACCTTGGAGACACCCTGCCAGTAAATCTCTTAGCAAAGAATTCTGAGGGTCCTCTTCACTAGGAATGTCCAAAATGATATTTGCATTCACAAATTCGATGGAATATTTCAAATTTGTGAACATTCACATTGAATTGAAAGTCCAGACATGAACATCCAAAAATCACTCAAAAATCACTCAAAATGAAAAAGCTTGTCTTCTGCAAATACAAAAATATGAATAGTTGACAAAATGTTTGAATGCAAATGTCTGAATGTTGGATTTAGCAAATATTCAATGAAACAAATTTTCCGAAGTTTGATTCCATAGCCAAACAAACTTGGTGTTTTTGTTTTTTGGTGTTTTTTGTTGTTTTGTTTTGTTTTGTTTTGTTTTGCCTCATGCACATCCCTACTTTTGGATTTGAAAGGACCCTCCATCCTCCACCACCTAGAGAAACAGAAGTGACATGTTTTCTATCCGGTACTATTTAGCAGCAGACAGGAAACAGTCAACTTCTGAAGCCATTTCCTGTCCACTGTCCAACCAAACTGAGCAGAAGATTCAAAGCTGAAGATTTAGAAACCTGCAACATCAGGGTGAGCCAGCATGAGACATGATGCTCCTCTTGCCTCAGCAGAAGAACTGCTGGATTCTGCAGAAAAGGCAGCCCTTTTCATTACTGTCACGATGCCACATTTATTCCAATTACTTCAGAAAAATACCATACCGAGGTTCTTTATGTTGTTTGTTACCAGATGATCCTTAGGTAAACATGCCGACATTCCATTACTAAGCATTGGGTTTTACTACTCTGGGTCAATGGTGTGTGTCCAAACAGGATGTTTACCTTTCAGGAGCTGTGGTGATAGGGCCTACTCTTTGGAATATTGTCCCTGGTGCCATTATCTCCCCTTTCATAATTTGGGCATCTCACTCACATTTTCCCTAGTTGCCTGTCCTACCCATCCACAGTGTTAAATGGTGTTTTTATATATTGGTTTATAAAGCATACAAATCCCATATGAATCCCATACGAAGCTTCATATGAAGCTTCATACGAATGTATCAAAACATTCAATTGAAATTTGAAAGTCAGTCTTTGAAAGTGACAACATTCAATTCAAATTTGAATGTCCAAATCTGGCCAAATTTGTACAAATTTTGAATGTTACGAATATCTGTGCACATCTCTAGACTCTTACTTCCTCCTAGCTACCTTGCCCTCCACATCACTAGTTCCAGTGGGCATTGGGCATCACTGGTTATGTAGTAAAAGATATTGCCATGACCAGTTATTTGGTTTAGTATCTTTGACTTTCATGTTGATTGTTAACGTTGTTTGCTTGGTTCCCCATCTTACGACATCTGTTATGCCATCTGGAATTCAGAGAGCACAAAGTAATAAAGTGACCTTTGCTGAAGGAGTTTACAGTTTCATAGCCCAATCTTATGAGTCATTGCGCTCATAATTAGTAAATACAATTGAACTTATTAGCATTAGGACAGTAACCAAAAAGTCATAACATGAATGTCACCCATACTCCAGCAGTTACTTTTGGTCTTGAGTGTAATTCAGCAGTAATGCATAAATGGAAAAACAGATATATTGAGCAAAGCTGTGTATTAGAGTTAGCTTTGATAACAGAAGAGGGTGTTACTGTAATGTGCTCTACATGGGGCTGCCTTTGTAGACAGTTCTGACTGGTGCAAAAAGCATCAGCAAGACTCCTAAGTAGCAGTCCTGGGATGATTTTGCATTTCCCTTCCCATCCGCTGCACAGTAAAGGAGCAACATCACCCAACGCTGACTAGTGCTCATACTTCTGAGTGCTAATCACTTACAACCTAAGCTCCACACAATCAGTAACTCACCTGTGACTTACCCAGGGTCTGGTCTTCTTTTGGGCACTGCCATTTTGGTTGAGGCACCGTCCATATCAGAGCATGCATCAGCACCGTTGCTATGATGGCACTGATGTTCTGTGCATGCACAGTCATGTCTATGGTGTTCAAAGTGCCAACATGCTTGTGTGGCACCTTAGACAACCCCAGAGAACCAGAAGAGGTGTGAATGGCTGCCACCTGGATGCACCAGGTAAACTTTAAGTTAAGGTTGGTAAAGGTGTGGAGCACAATTTCATGCTCCACACTGAGTGCATCATTAGGGAACTTCTGAGAAGACAGAGGGTGCCTGGAGGCTGTCACAGACTCCTCAACGGGCAGATGCTCTTCACCAGAAGTTCCCTAATCATGCACTACAGGCTGTAGTGTGAATTGGCCTCTGTCTAATTCACTGTCAAACCCAGTTCAAAGTTTTGATGTTGACCTATACTGTAATATCCCAAACAGTTTGGGGCCCATAATCTAAAGGAATGTCTTTTCCTCCTCTCCTGATTGCACCACTATCTTCAGTAAATAAAGGGTTGGATACTCATGTTAAGGCCTTCTCAGAGACGCGTTCCTTACCTGCCTATGTGTGAATGGGGAAAGCATCCCCGAGTGTCGTAGCCTAAGTGCACTAAGGCCTCAGGTCATATACTGCTTGCACAATGTGGTCTTCTGCTCACTATAGGAGCAACACAGGCAGCCAACCTCTTCTGAAAGGTTAGAGATAATTCTTCCAGTTTATCCAAAAGCCACAATTTTTGAAGGAAGGCATATGAGGTATCAGCAAAGTGGTTTCATGGAAGTCTCGCTTCCTGACCATCTCTAGATCAGACATTTTTGCCTATTTGGATGCAGCCAAAATCTAGATCAACATTAACATTTGGGGCCTTCCTACATTGACCTTTGATATGGATTAAAGGTCTGTGCAGTTCACTTATAGGCTTCATAGATATGTATGTTAACGTGAATCTATGAGGCCACTTACCTCATTAGTCCACTCTGCACTAGACAGCCCAGATTATGGAAGGCCTTAGTCTACCCATTTTAATTGGAGCTCCCAGTGGACTACCACAATCCTTATCTGGAACACATGGAGACATGTAGAAGGCATGTATCCTGTGTTTGTGACTACCAGGGGTCACTTTTCAGCAGCACATCATAGGACCTCACCAGAAATCCCCCCCCCCGAGGTCTCAAGACTAAGCATGGGAGTGCAACAGCAAAACTCCCAAAAGCTTTATGGCTGTGGCATGGGTTGATCCAGATCAGTAGTAGCATCAATATAAATGGTGCAGGGGGGCAGGCTATTCTAGATCAACTAATTCAGATGACAGAGAAGTGCAGAAAGGGTCTTAGTTTCCTTTTCTTTTAAATAAACAAAAACACTTTTTAGTCCACCTACAATAAGCAAAAAGACCTTTGCCAAAGGGGGGCTTCTATCACTGGGTTTGAAAACTGCATTAAGTATAGAATGCATCTGCCAAGATGGTGTTGGGAATAGTATCTCAAGATCATAGTAAAATTAGCTTTATGAGCACTATGCAGGCTGCCTCAAATAAAAAGGTGGAAGATTCTTAAGAATTTGCAGAAAATTTTGTATCAAACAATTTTACTTTATAGATATTTCAAATGTTTAAACCCAGAACAAAACAGCCCTGCAGACTAAAGTCCTGTTTCTTCAGAATGTTAGATAAAGTAGGACCTTCTGCCTCTAAGAAGGAGCTACTTTGTCTTGCAAGCCCAACAGCTGATAGCTGGAGATTTTTCCTTTATTATTTTTTTGGAGAAAAAGGAGGGGGAGCCGTATGTCTCCTCCTTTTGGCAGATTTTTTTTTCTATATAAAATGGTAAGGGAGCTCCAGTTATTACTAGAAGATGGAAGCTAAAAATATGCAGCCAGAAAGGAGAAACAATGTTATCCTATCCTTCTCTCTCATAAAGGAGAAAAAGTCCCATATGTCATGCTCTCCCTCTTCAATGCAAGTAATTCTCTGTTGCCAGAAAAGGAGGAGATTTTCTTTTCTGCCCTGCTGCTGAAGCAGCAGAAGCAACTGGAAGCCAAGCTACATAACAAAGTTTAGCTCTCACATTGCTTTACTGACACACTCTGCCTTGTAATTTGCAAGACGTTGCTATGCCCCAAGCACAACACATCCAAAATTCATCCACAGTGAACCCAAACCTCCTTGCAGCCACTCTACATACACAATCTGTGCAACCTATCAATCACTGACAGCACTTCTCCCTTTTCCTGTTCTCTTTTCCTTCACAAAATTTCCTGTGCAAATTTGTTTTCGTGAAGGAATATTCCTGTACCTGACAATTTTCAATCCCACTTGGTTGCATGTTTCTTCTACCTCTGTCAATGCAGCTATAGTTAGGTTTGCCAGCACTGCAGAAGCACCTTTGTCTTTAAATCACGGGCACTTATCTGGGAGCTGTCATCCAGGAACATCTAGAGAGCCACAATTTTAGACCCCAGTTTAGAATATTGACTAACAAAAGAAACCCCACTTAAACACTTGGGCAACATCCAGATGCTCAAAAATGGTCAACCCTGGGTCAGCCATGAGGAGGCCTTATTGATGAAGATGACTCTTGTTCTACTTTCCAAAAGGGTGGCCTTGGTACGTGGAATAGGCAACTCTTAAGGTTTCCCCTTGAGGATTAGCATGAGGGCAATGTGTGCAACTTTCATGTGAACCTTTTTTCCTTGGAGTTCTGGGTCACATAAAGTATAGGCAACCTGACTTCCGGGTCGGCTTCCACTCCCAGCACTTTATCCTCAGTTTGGAAATTATCTCAATCTGTAGTATTCCACATGCAGAGAGGGTTCCAAAGGTGAGGAGGGGCAGGACAGAGCATTGTCCATTTGGCTAAGTTCCTCCCATCCCCATGTCGGCAATCAATCACTACCAATTCAGTACATTTCATTTGGATTCCATGCAGATGAAGCCATCAAAAATAATGTGATCATGCCTGGAAAAACAAAAAAGTTACACATCTGATCCTTGGCATCTCCCAGAAGCATTATATGACAAATCATTATCATATCCTTGCCAAATAACTCCATGTTTGCTTCCACAGTTACCTAATCCTCAGGTACAAGGACAGTCAAAATGTTCACTTTTTCTGTAATCAAACTGAGGCAGAGGTTTAAATAATTTAAATAACTGCATGATGGGACTAGGAGCTTCCAATATCTCAACATCATTGAATTAACATTTTGCCTCAAGTTAAAGGATATTTCAACAGATATCTGGCAGTTGATCCAGTCATGCATCTACTAGCTACTCATTCCATACCCCAGCTAGTTAGTCAAAGAGCTTTTACAAGCTGGATCTTGGGAAAATGTAGATCTGACAACTTTCATGTATGCAGTAGGTATTGAGCAATCCATTTTGTGCTGTCACAACACTAATAAGGGGAGCACTGGAAATTATAGGAAATTCGTTCCTCTAGCAGTTTCATGAATGACCTGTTTCCTCTATATGTTGCAACAGGAATAATAAAAACTCCCACACTTTATGCTAACACAAATTTGTTAGTCTTTAAAATACCCATAGACTGTTCCCTTCATTCTATCATAGCTTGGGAATTTCACATTAACCCTTTATTTCCATACAAAGTATGCAAAAATAGAAGAAATTAGGAAGGATGAAAAAAATACTTTTCCACGGCATTGTATGTTTCTGTCATCCCGGCCTCCTTCCCATCTGCTGTATTTCTTCATATATCTTTAAAATACCTATATGAACTCTCCCAGAAACCACACTGTTTCCTTGCCACCCTCCTCGCCTCCTCACCTTCTTGTCTTTTTATTTTATTTCTGAACTTTCCCAGCTACCTCCTCAGATTACGCTCTGCAGCACTTTCTCCGTTTTATCTGACTTTCATCACCTCTACTGCCTCCAAAGTCTTCTCTCCACCAACCACCATCTCTTTTTCCCACTGTCCTAACTTATTTATGCCATTCTAGCTGCCTCTTGGTCTAGTGCCAGTTTGGTCTGTTGGTTAGGGAGATGGACTCTTCTCTGGGAATACCAGGTTTGATTCTGCTCTCCTCCATCAAACCAGCTGGATGATCTTGGGTTAGTCACAGCTCTCTTCTTAGCTCATAAATTTGCCATTTGTGTGATTTTTCAGAAATGCAATCTCATGCATAGAAAGGGACTACTGTACCTAATCAGCTATGGGCCTTATGAGTTTGCATGAATTTTAAGAAGCAGGTTCATTTTCAGTTCATGAACTTCTACAAAACCATAAATCAAAACATTAAAATCCACAAAAATCCATCCAAATACCTTTCAATCTGTTGAAATACATGTTAAAAAGAAACAAAAGAAAAAATGATTTTTTTTTACTTGTTCATCCTATCTGGGTTGATAGAATGTTGAAAAATGAAGCATGATGGTGAGTGTGGAAATAATAGTTCTCACAACAGCATTGGAGTCAGAAAAACTTGCTTGATATTTCACCTTGCTAAATCATACTCATGTCTCACAAAATAACAAGTCAAGTGAAGGACATGGGAAAAAGGAAAGCACATCAGTCAGCTAACTGACTGCATTTGTTAGGATAATAGGTTTCAGTTGAAATGTATGTCTGGGCTGAAATGGGCAGAGTTCTGAGCAGAATATAGATTAGTTGAATTGTGAACTATCTTTGTTATGGTTTTACTAAGCCTTATATTTTTTAAGTCCTCTTAAAGTCTCCTACAATAGTGTCACCAAAGGTATCTTTAGACAGCAAGAGGAAATTGTGGGATCTTCTTTAGATTCCACAATTGCCTCTCACAGCAGGAGGCAATGCCAGGAAAATACCAAGATCTTACTGTGTCTGCCAGCTCTTCACATAATTGTTCCTGTTGCTAAATACCCTTATGTTGCCAAGCACCTAACCAATTTCTTTCTTTCCCCCATCCCCTACAGTTGCTAGTAATTTGGGTATTTTGCAATAGCAACAATTCCATGAAGAACTGGCAAACAAAGGCAAACAACCAGAATTATGAAAAACCCCACACCATTACTGGATTTTCCATATTACTGATTTACTGGATTTTCTATCAAGTATCCCAGAAGAATTGTCAGTTTTAACCCATGTTATATATTCACCTTCCAGGGCCCAATATCAGGAATATACACAGAGACAGATTAGCCATCTTATCAAACTTTTAATGAGAAAAGATGTCAAAGAGTACAGCTTTGCCCAATGTATATATCTAGCAACCAACCCAGAACAAGAAGCAATAGACTGAGATGAGTATCATAAACAGCTTTAAAAGACAAAACCTGAGGAATGCAATGAGTTACTATAAGAAAATTCAGCTGAAAGCAGTTAAAGTGACCAGTCTGTTGAAAATCACTAAAACAACATAGGAAATGTTCAAGAATTTGGCTGACACATGCAGTGGCAGGAAGGTGAAAGCCTTCCAAAATTAAGCAAATGTTTGAGCCCCTCTGTCAGATATGATCTGGAGGCACCCCAAATTTAATCAATACCTGCAGCACAGTGAAAGAGAAATCACTAAAAGCACTCTTGCAAAAGATTGGATACTACAGTTTGAGTAAAACTCACCCACGTCCATGCCAGTCATCCCAATGTATAGGTCAATAGCATGCTCTCTGGCCCCACTGATGTATCTGGAGGCCATCTGTCAAGCTACAAATCTGTTTTCCAGCTTTTATGCAAGCCACTAGAAAGTTCTGCTAAACCAGTCCAAGACTTACATAACAAGAATGCCTTTAGAGGTGATAGTGTCCACATGCTAGTGCCCTAATCTACAATAGAAGCTAGAGAATGAAGATGGGATAGGAGCACTAACCACTTCATGCTACTACAATGGATGTCTGGGTACATCCTCCTGGCTAGGGAAACACCTCCAAAGGCCATTTGCTGGGAATAGAAAACAAGTGGAGGTTTTGCTCTCATGTTCTGCTTGAGATGCCCATAAGCAACTGGTGGGCCATTGTGTAGGATGGTATGCTAGACTAGATGGGCTGTGGTCTTATCCATCAGGGCTCCTCTGATGTTCTTATGATACCAGCTCTAAGCTCACTTTTGAGCTGTTTTTATTAACAGGTGTGGATGAAGCCTCTGTCTGCATCTTATAGAGGCCCCACTTTTTTTCCAAGGATCCATTCCACCTTAGCTATGCTCTTAGGGTGTTTCCGCATTGGCTGCGGAAACCGGATTAACAGGACATTTAATACACATATAAGACACATTGGCACTTACCTTCTGCACTGGAGACCTCTTTCCAGACCCTTAGAGGCAGCCGCTTCCACATTTTGGTGCAGGAGATCCATTTTTAAAATGGGTCTCGCCACCCAAAACCGGATTAAAATGAAGACCTAAAAAATTAGGTCTTCAATCTGTCCCTTTGCCTGGATCCGTGTGGAAGCAGGACACTTCCGCACATGGCCAGGTGAAGAGATGGATGTCCTGGTGGCTGCTATGTTGGGAGGGGTGGAAGCAGGATGGCCTGCTTCGGAAGCCCCTCCCTCACGTGCTGCCTGCTCCAGTCCCGTGGCTCTGGGGGCAGTGTCGGTGGCGCAGGAATCCAGTGGAGTTTTTGAATGGGTGCTGTGGCTTCCACACAGCACCCAGACCATGTATCCTGTTGGATCCAGCCTCAGGAGGTTGGATCGCCTCAAAGAAGAGCCATTTCTCGGCAGCAAATGCAGAAACACCTTTAGTGTGTTGTTTGAAGGTCTGTGGACACACATGTGGCTGGCTAACTGCAGGAAAGAAATATCTGAGAAAAGAAACAGCCAAACAGAATAGTACTTATAGCATGCTCTAAAAATGTCATGTGTCACCACATGGACACATAGAAATTGCTTCTATGTATCACAACTTAGCCCTTTGCCCACCCCTAGTTTGCACCAGTGTGAATGAAGGTAGGCATCTAGTACATTTTCTGGGCTGAAATATCAGCTAGTGTGGTATTGTCACTTTTGTATTACTTTTTAATCTGTGCCTGCATTTCCGAATCACTTTTTATCTCTCACAAGCATTATTACTGTTCTTTTCTCTTCCATAGCCTTTGCTCTAGCTTTCCAGCTGGGGAAATGGAGTGTCATGTAACTAGAAAAAAGTAAAGGAAAGAACAACCCATATACAACCAGAAGAAAGGTATGAACACAGTGATTGCATCTGCGTCCTTCCTTCCCCACTCAGAGAGGAACTTCAGTGAATGAGCCAGAGCCCAGATTCTCAGGAGAAACTGGAGAAAGAAGGAACAAGAATGCAATCACTGCAGGCATCATTTCTTGGCATTTGTGTGTAGATTATTCCTCCTTTCTCTTCTTTGGTCCAAGTGGCACTCCCTTCCCCCAGGTACACCTGCCTGCTAGATAAGGCTGCTATATTTAAATGGGCAATGTTTGCTTGTTTTCTTTTGGTGGGCCCACATGTTGGAGAATATGCAGGTGGTAAACCAAAGTTCTGTTGCCATCTGCTCAGCAGTGTCTCACCCCAGGCTCTAACATTCATCTTCAACTTCCTTTCCCTCGACAACTGTACTAAGGGGAAAGTTGGGATAAAAGCAGTTCTAAGTCTTTGAAGATAATTCATACATTGGTTAACAGTTGTAATAAAAGGAACAAAAATTACAGCACAGCTCCTGGCACTAAACGTTAAAAAAGATCATTGCATTTTATAAAGATAATAAATCAACTGTTCTTAGGCTGCTATTCTTGGTTAAAATCTCAGTAATTGGTGTAGCTCCTACTCTCACAATGGGAGCAAAAGGTGGGCTTTTGAAAGAATTATGACTTTGAGAACTTGAAACTTGCATTGACAAAAAGCAAAATAAGCAGATATGGCTAATTTCTCCATGCACAAATGATTTAAGTATAGGTGCTCTAGCAACATTCACAGAAATTTAACTTTGGGTTAGAGCTCTTCTCCTCTGTTGATACCTCTGGAGTTAACTTTGCAACATGCAATTAAGGCTCTTGATGCATTATAGGAAAGGATTTAGGGGCCCTCCCTTCCATACACTGGTGTAGGATAAAGAAGGTTGTGTTCCCTCCTAGTACACACAATCAGCACAGAACAGAATGCAGACCATAGTCTGGTATACCACGAGGAACCCATTTGGGTGATGCAACAAGGTGTGTCCCTGCAATGATCTTTGGAAGCTCCAAAGGCCATGAAGTTTCATTCCTTTAGAACATTTGGAGGTCCCTCACACCAACTCTGAAACTGGCACAAGCTTCAAAGCTGGTGTGGAGTCTGTAGCAGAACAGGCTTTCTCAAAATGGGTGCCCTTGTTCTGCACCAGGAACCAGCCACTCTAGCTTGGGATAGACTGCACATTCTGATACAGGGCAGCCTCCTGTCCTTTACTGGATTAGCACAGGTAAGTCCAGAAACAGAATAAGCTATTTATTTGACATACAGACCACCAATACAGACATGATAAAACTGGCCTGGATCCTATCAGGTCTAGGAAATGGTCTTTATTTTTAAGAATAGTAGCTTCTGACATAATGTAAGGATCATTATTCAATGCATTATTCCAATGTAGTTCTAACATACTACCAGATCTACCTTTTTTGTTATGAGTTTTTTTTCTAATGGATGTATGCAGGCTTTCATGGCTGAATTCAATCTCATTTGTAGAAGTTTTTGGGCTGTTATGCTGTGTTCCAGGTTCAAGTGTGTTAGTAGTGGTTTATCCAAGAGCATAGTTCCAGCAATTAAATATGCAGATTCATCTGAGCCACTGTGTTGTTTGATTAACTGATAGACTGAATAGAAATAGTGTTAGGGTTTGGATTAAGATTAGATTAAGATTTAGATTTAAGATTAGGGTTTGAGGCTTCTGAGGAGCTGGGTGAACTAATTATTCCACCTTTATTTGCTCCCATGGCCACTTCCACCTCCAACAAAGGCAACATACTTTAATCCTCCTGACTGAAGTGCTCTAAGATCACCATTATTGGGGACAGTCAACAAGCTACTGTTTGGCTCTATCGGAGCCTCAGGAATTTACTCAGCAACATAAAACTTGCCTAGAATTGTGGGGAATCAAAACTACTGGCACTTCCAGGCTGCAGCCAGTAATTCTGGGTGGCATTCTGTCATCATTGCATTCCCACAGATCTCTAGGGCAGGACACACCAGGGAAGCAACTTCACATCATATATTAGATCCTGACATCTGGCTGGTGCTTAGACACAAAACAAATAATCATGTTCCTAGGAAGATAAGAACTTAAGAGGAACCCTTCTGGATAGGTTACAAACCATCTAGTCCAGCATCCTGTCTCACACAGTGGTCTACCAATTGCTTCTGGAAATTATCGAGCAGAAGACAAAGGCAAAATCTTCACCTTCTCTAAACTCTCTGAAAGGTATTCTGCTTGTATCTCCAACCTGGACGCAGTACCTAGGCACCCATTCTCTAATCTCTTCTTAAAACTACACTGACTGGTTGCTGCCACCACCTCTTTTTGTAGCAACTGTCATAGACTGATTATGCTCTGCATGAAAAAAAATACTTCCTCTTGCTGGCTCTAATTCCCCTGCCTATCAACTTCACAGAGTGCCTCTTAGTTCTACTGCTGTATGATAGAGAAAATATTTTTTTCTCTATCCACCATTCCCACACCATGCATGATTTTATATACTTTAAACAGGTCACCTCTAAAACACTGTCTTTCAAGGCTGAAGAGGCCTAGATGTGGCAAATTGATTTCATAAGTGAGGTGTTACACCCCCCTGATCTTTCTGCTTGCCCTTTTCTGCACTTTTTCTTAAAGCAGAGTAATATTCACTTATATAAAGGAAAGGTGTTCTCAGATGAATGTTTCTAACAACTAGGAGATCAATTGGAAAGATTTGTTTCTGTAGTTCTTTTCAAGTTAAGCAGAAAGACCAGCTTGCTTCTACATCACCTACAGGCAGTATATCACCCTTCTAGACAGCCATCTTTATAAATTCTGTAGGAATGGGCTCAATCTTTAATGGAAGGTAGAAATTTAAGAAAAACCGTGAAATTTAAAATTCGGATTTTAATAATGTTATAATTTTGGGATTGAGCTTCTCTCTGTATTCTGCTGCCTCACAAATAAAGCCCTGTGTTCTGTTTATCCTTAAGGCCTTGAAGATTCATGCTGTGTGCTACTCAATAAATGTATTATTATTATTATTATTAAACTATTTCATCAAATGTTTCAACATGAACCAAACTTGCACATCTCTAGTTATTAATAAATAATGACATCAAAGTACTGTGAAGATCAATGTCAGTTAGAAAATTATTTTAGCTGAAGATTTTAGTGGGGAAAGACCTTTCATACCAAAAGACTGATAGGTATTTAAGCCCATGGAGATAATATTTCCCCCTGTCAACTTGTATTGTGACAGATTTCTCTGTCAAAAGATTGTTGATAAGAAAAGATGGACTTGCAGTAGACTTTTTTTAAAGCAGATTATAAACAGCTGAGAACAAGTAGGATCCTCTGTTTATCTCTAGGATACAACAAAGATTAAAAGGAAAAGGAAAAATTAAACCTCACAAGACTACCATATAAACAACTGCATATTGTAAAGTTCAGACTTTGACCATTTTTAGATGAAACTTGCAATAAAAGTGTATGGATTTCTTTGGCATTTCTGATCACAGAGTTCTAGGGATCACATATGGAAAATTGCATTTAGATCCAATGTAGAAGTGAAGTTCAAAGTGCAATTCAAACTGTAAGTTATTGTGCACAACAAACATCAAAGCTGAGTGGTGAATTGATTCTTAGCCTTCTAATGGACTCACAGGCAGTGGCCTCTACTGAATGTCAACCAATGACATCCAAAATTTAAAAGTTACAGATGCTTTCTTTTTAAAAAGATCAAGCTTCATGGGTACATAATGCTAATCTACTGAATGGTCATTTTGCAGCTCCAATCTACCGCCCAGTGCAAAAGATCCTTAGATTCTTAAGACTGGGCTGTTTCATAGAGCACTGAATCTGAGCTCACTTTTTGATAAGCACTCCTCTACAATCATTGTCCTTCAAAATTCAGAATAGTATGTAAAAAACACATTTTTGATTTCATGGTAAGGACATCCAATTTTATAATAAGGTTTCCTATTTATACTAGTTCCTTCTCATGCAACCCATTAATAGATCTTTCAATACTTCCCAGCTCACTTTAATCTTCCCAGTTCACTGTAATCTATGGCATAAACACTACATTTATTTGGTGTCTTTCAGAAATAAACTCTAGGTACTTTCTTTCCAGCAATGAAACTTCCAACTAGGACTGTAATGCATAGGAAGAGAGATAAAGAAGAGATGGTCCGCTTGTAAAAAAAAAGCCCAGTCATGGACCTTCTGGCTGCCTTCCAAGTCACTGTTCCCCTCAGCAGAGTTTGACACCAGTGCAAAAATCCTGGTTAGCATGAAAGGAGGGGATAGAGTTTCTGCTCTTTTCGAATTTACACAGACGAGGACATTTCAGCATATATAGCTTGTCACCAGGCACCACCTCTTGAAATTTTGTCTTCTGTGCAACAGTTAATGAACCAGGAACTCTGACCTCTTTTTTCTTATGATTAGGCATGGGTGGGGAGCCTAGACGGATAGACCACTTAGCAAACCCAGCTTGAGGTCCAGCACTGGCAAATGAGAAGGGATGGAAGGTCATATTTTAATGTATAATATATATTGGTGGTTTAATTTTTTATTATTGTTGTTGTTGTGAAGGGCAAATATAAATACTCAAAACTGCCCCAAGTACCAAGTGGGACTTCTGAATGACCGTCTTTCCTGACTCACCACAGAACCAAGGCCTTTGCAGCTAGGACCAGTTTATTGCCCTTGTCAGCCCTGGCTTGTTCAGTAAGAGGGTTGCAAGTATGTCACAGTGTCAGCCAAGCTACACATTTTTCCATTGGCTAACTTTTTTGAAATCCATAAGAACAGTTTGCTGCTTGACTTACAAGAGAGACCTATTTAGCCTCTCATTCTCTCAAAGTTAGCAACTGGTGCTGGGTGTCAGTCATTTCAGGGATGAATCTGCAGTTTGAGATATCCACCTCACAAGAGCATGCTGCACATTGATATACATCCAAAAACATTGACCACATAGGTATGATTGAGTCTTTCACAGGAAGTAGATGCATGCACAGCTGTTTGCTAGGGGTTCTGAGAGGCATTGAAATCCTCCACTGTAGAAAGTCTAGTAAGTCTTGTAGAAGAAGGATGCTGGTTGCCACAGACCTCCTAAGACTGTGCAGTCAGTGGCAGCCAACTGGCATGGGCCCATGGAGACAAGTAAGTACCACATACACCTAATGGGGGAGATGGTGAGGCACAGCTCAGGAGTTGGCAGACCCTGATAAGAGAAGGAAGGGAGCCTGACACACAACTGGGAAAGTAAGGGCTGGGATAGGATTTTTGGGGATCCACAAACAAATTGTCAACTAAATCATTTGGTTCTTAGAACTGGCTGTCAGGTTCTACATTCACGGGGCACACCAAACACTTAAATGCCAGTTCAGATTTGTTATAAACCAAACTGGCATTTTTACATCAATCATCCTTTAAAAAATAAATAAATGGATATTTGACAGCAAATCATACTTTTTTGTATGATTTCACCACAGTGAAAGGCATGTGTGACACTACAGCCGTGTCTTCACGGTAACCTTATCTTGGATTCAAAACGTTTTCAATCCTCGGAGTCCGCATGGCAGTTTGGCTTAACATGCTTTTCCCGTGTTAAACCACCCCAAACAGGTCTCACTCCGGTTCGTGCGCTTGAAATGTTTTACATTTTTTACTGTGTGGACAGTACCATTTTAAGAGATGAGAATCCATGTTTAGGGTTTCCCTCTCCCAATAGCTTGCTTCCAAAGACAGTGATTTCAGTGTAAAAATCCACTTAACAGGGATTGCTACACTGTAGTGATGGAACCGCTTCACACCTTGATGGTTGGAATAACAATGTTGCAATTTTGTACAATTCTAGCTCTTTGGAGTTCTGACTTTAGAAAGGGAAAGGGAGGAAAGCAGCTGAATGTGAATTTTTAAAGCAAAGGGGCTTTAGTTGCCGCTGCTGCTGTGTGCCCTGAGCAATGGGGAGAGGAGGTGAAAGAATCGCTGGCTGGCTGCCTGCTACCATTTTTTTGTCCATCCATGGAAGCGGCAGCCACCCAGTTAGGCTCGGTGAAAAGGTCCCTTATGGGTGGCATGTCCATGCCAGGAGGAAGAGGGCAAGGCAGCCCCGAAAAGCGGCTTTTAAAAAGTAGCCACTTGAGTCCCACCTTGAGTCACGTACCCCACATACGATCCTCAGAGTCCGGTTCCAACGCGATTAAGTTAAAAGTAATGGGAACAGACAAATTCACATTTGCATCCGGTTCTATTATTTCGGTTTAGGGAAAGCAAAATAAGCTTGCTGTGAGGATTCGCCCTACATCAGATGAGCAATAACCTTTCATAAGGTCAGTTTCTAATACTGATTTCTTACCATCAAACTCTTGTTCAGATAAAACCAGCTATATTGTAAAACCTCAAAAGGAAGAGTGATTTACTACTAGTGTTTTTGTATATGATATAGGAATGAAGAAATTTCTTTAGGGAATAGTTTCACAATGCTCAGATATGATAGAGAAAATGATCTCCCACTACTGTATAAACCACTTGGTTTACATTCCATATGCTGCTCTGAAAATCAATGAAATGGCAAAAGGGATTTTCAGATTGTTAGAGCGAGTCTTGTTTTATACCTGTTTTGCTTAATAATAAGGTTTCATTAATGCACTTGATTTAACCAAGTGATCCAACTACTAAAGTGTGTTTATAGTGTGACACTAAATAACATCAAACATGCTTCATGGTGAGCTACCTTAATTGAGTTCATAAAATGAGATCTGACTTCATTACAATTTGTAAATTGCTCAGATGCACATGATGCTGTGATAACCAAATATTTTCCCTAATCATGTGCAATAAATATGGTCTGTATGCTTCTTTTCAAAAGAATGGTAGCTCGGCTGCCTTTTCTAGGTCATTTATTTCATCACCTTTTGGGTTACCAGTGTGTGAAGGGGTTTTCAATATATTTTAAGAAGCTTGTTACACACAACTCACAAGCTTTATGCTCCTGCACTTGGAAACCAGGTGATATTTCTGAGAAAGACTATGGGATATAAAGAACTTTGCAAATATTCCTGCATAATTTAATCCTCACTGACGGTATTTTCATGACAAATTAGGAACTGTTGTTTTATTATTTTGTTTGTTTATTTGTATCTGTAATCTGCCTTGGAGGTCACTCTATACATAAACCAATGTCATAATAAACAGGAAGAAAAATTGATGTTGGGAAGAAAGAATCAAGGGATGTGCATCTTTGTTTTGTATGTGTTTCATATTGAATCGAATGCAAGAAAATTCATATTTGTCCGAATAAATCCCCTTGAAATGTGGTAGGATTTGTATTCGATACAAATGTTCAACCCCATATAAATCCCATATGAAGCTTCACACAAAGCTTCATATGAATGTATCAAAACATTTGATTTGAATTTGGACATGTCCAAATATGGTCTGCATTTCTGAAACATCTTTTTAAAAGGCTGAATTAACCTTGAGTAACAACTTTGTCAAGTCTGCTAGGAGTAACAGTCACTTCAGAGATGGGAGAGGCAGCATCCAAACTGAGCTGGAATTTCTTAGCATATTCTGATTTTGTACAATTGCCTGGGCTGCCCTAGCTTGGGAAACACTAGAACAATCTTCTTAACGATTTCTTTGCTTGTTAATTTCTTTGTTAAAGGTTTATACCACCATTTAGATACCACCCTATTTTTATATTGTGCCTTCTGATAAGTGGAAATGAAAAAGTATTCTCTCTGGTAACCACAATTTCTTAAAGAAAGTGATTCACCCTTATTATCTATTCATTTATTCATATTATTTGGAAAACACCTACTTTTCACATATTATGTAACTATTTAAAATGATTTACAATAACACTCATTTAGGATATAATAGGAATAATAAAGCAAACCCAGTAGCTATAACAATCAATAGAAAAATATTTATAATGGTTGGATCAATAGTTTACAAAAGCCTTTCTCTTTCCTTGTTCTCACTCACTTTCTCTGTATATGTATTTCACACATGTTGAAGCAGCAGAACTGCCAGAAAGTACTCCAAGAGAATATCTAAAATGTATTTTATCCCTTGACATCGGCTACACATATGGTTGCGTAGTGAATGAAAAAAAGCATACTTCAGTCCAAGTGTACTACAGATAAAAATAAAACAGTGCATCATCAAAATAATGAAAAAGGCATCTCAAGGAAGTGAAATGGATGTGCCATTTTTAGGCATGTGTTCAAGAAAATAGGGACTTACTTTGGTAAAGCTGAGAAGAGAAGGTGCTGGTGGGACCACACACTGATTTCTTGAGATACAGTAAGTCTCTTTTCTTCTAACTGGCAGATCTCACTAAAGCCTACTGGTCAGTTGTTGCTATTGACCCTAGCTTATGAGAGATGTCATTAACTACTGGTAATGATTTTTGGCTAAAAGGATTACTACTTAAACCATGAAAATCAATGGAAAGTCTTTTGGCTAAAGGTTCCATTGATAACTTAAGACCTATAGCACAATGATCCTGTTCTCTTCCTTAGCACCTGGCTTTTTTTTTTCCTTTTTAATTGTGCAGTAGAATTAAAACCTCAGAAAAAAACTTAATTACTAGATTTATGCTTCACAAAAGATTCCATTCTAATTATAGGCTGCCTTTTTAAAAACAATCTAATTGCAAATAATTGACTCCAAAGCACATTTTAACATTATAGTTAGAAACAAGAGGTTGGCTTTCATGATGCAAGTTTATTTTATTGTTTTGTGGCTGAGAATAGATGATGATGTACTTTTAAAAAAGTTCTTCTTACACACAACATATTCATTTCGCTTTGTTTTATGCCTGCAATGTTGTCTAGACTGTAAGCAGATAAGATTCAAGAAGAGTGAGAGTTTGAAGGTATGCAAAATTATGTTTTAATGGGAAGCAGTATATAAGCATTTTCAATGAATAAATGTCACAAAATGTGAAATGCCCTTCTTTAGAATGAAGTCTTCCTGTTTCCTGGAATTCTCTCTGATGTGAGAGATAATGGAGTGGGCGTGCACATGAACACACATACAAACTGAAGCATACATAATAGACATTCTTTAACAGAGAATTGGGGCTTTGGGAAGAGAACAGAATGGTTGAAACAGATCTCCCCTTTTTGGAGTAAGGGAATACTTGTCATGGCTTTTTAACACCCAGTACTCCAAGACAGAAACCATGCTTCTCCTACTGGCTTGCTGCTACATGTACCACAGTTTTGAAAGACTGTGTATTTAGAACCTCCTTATCTTCTATTTGAGTATGAATACAACCACTGTACTGTTCAGATCCAAATTCTGAAAGGAAGGATACCTTCCTAGTGACAATGAGTTTTAAGGCTGCAGGGGAGCATGATAACTTTAGCATATCCCCATCATGTAATTGGATTTGGTAAGTGGTGGTAGCAGTTGCAAGAAGGGACAAAGCATTATTCTTTCCCTTTGCTGCTGCAATCACTATGATGTTCACCACATGGATGCATAAAAACAAATGTATTGCAACAATTAGCATTATGGGTGGAAACTGCTATAGGCACTAGCAGGCACAGGGATTTCCAGCCTATTTGATAATAAACTTACATTTACTGATGAGCTTTCTTTTTTAAAAAAAAATCCTTTGTTTTTATTTAATTCTGCAACAATACAACAAATAAATAAACAGTACAATAAACAGTACAACAAAATTTCCATCATTATGACTCAAAAGTTCAACCATATAGATTCCACAGTTATTTGCATATGCAAAATACAGTTAAAGCCTAAATATCATTGATGATGTAATTCCAATACTAAAAGTAGACCAGAACCAGAATCTAAATTGTGAATTTCAGTGGAGTTCTTATGGAGTTTTCAGAAAGAACCATGAAATGCTGTTGTATCAGACCCAATTTGCTATTCCAAATCACAGAGCTTCAAGTGCCACACAGTGCTGGATCCTGTTGCTTCAGAGCTGGAGTGCTTGCAAGCAAAATGTCCCCAAAAGTCTGCCATTGGGGTGCCTCCTAAAACAAGGCCACGTTATTCCACATGAAGAGAGCATTCCAGATAGAGCCAAACATGCAACATAGCAATCACAGGAATCATGACAGAAGAAAGTGCTGTAAATGTGTTTCTTCCTACTCTTTTCATTAATGCACTATTGATGCTTGAATGTTTGTTCAATGGGTGTCCCCACCACTCTGAGGGCTCACTTGGAGTCACTATGATCCCATGTGGATCCTGCTTCAGTTCCACTTCCATAATGAGAAGATACAGAAATATGTGCAAAGTGGCATTAACAAATACTCTGCATTTTTATTACAGCCATTTTTTGTTAGAGACATCAGACAAGAGTCAAACATTTCTTGGTAGAAAGCCTAATGCTACAGGGCACAAAGGGAAAGAATCCAGGGAGGAGAACAGGCATGCAGGGGCATGAGAAGGCCCAGAGCTTGTGAGGAGGCACACTGGGAAAGTACTGCATTATGTATTCCAGTTCAAAGATGAACAACTGAAACAATGTTAAGTGTCTCCCCATCGTATGCATGCGTGGGTGAGACAGAGAGAAACACAAAATAATTCCAGCAGGTAAGAAGGTGCACCAAAACCTTTTCTTATTGTTGCTGGAGAAAATCCAAAACACACCTTTTCCATTTTCTGATGTTCTCTCAGAATGGTCTTTTATCTTTTACCCAGCTCCATTTTATGATAACGTAGAGCAATGAGAACTTGCTTTTGTTGGATATCATAGCTGGATGTCTATCTTTGTATGTGGGTGAAGGTGAGTATGCACACATAAAGGAACTTTCACCCATCTATTCATAGCTGCATTTGAGTGTTCAAACTTTGGCCTAAGAAAGATATGGCGGGGTTGTTGTTGTTTGTTTTGCCAATGTCAGCTGTCTTTCTTTTCAAGGCATGTAGTAATTACACCTGGAAGATTTGAATTAAGTGTATTTGTCTAAATGAAGAAACTTCTATTAGCAGCTTCAGAATAAGCAATGATTTTAAGTAGAATTACTAAACAGATTTTTAAAAAAGCCAAACAAGAGGAGATTTTTTGCCAAATTTCTGTCAATTTAAAAATGCCAAAAAGCTCAGGGACTAGTTTTACTTTCATTTTCTGGATGTTTCTGCATTTGTGGTTGTCTGCCCTGGGTGAGCCAGTTTGGTCTAGTGGTTAGGGAGCTGGACTCTTATCTGGAAATACCCGGTTTATTTCTGGCCTCCCCCATGAAGCCAGTTGGGTGACCTTGAGCTAGTCACAGCTCTCCTCTGAGCTCTCACAGCCTCACTTACCTCACAGGGTGTTCTGTTGTGGGGAGAAAAATAGAAAAGCTTTGTCAGCTGCTTTGAGTCCACTTAAAGGGCTGAGAAAAGCGGGGTAGAAAAGCCAACTCTTCTTCTTGGCCTGAGGCAGTCCCAAGTACTGAACACAGCACCTGAACACAGCAGCTGCCCCATCACCATATTTGGCAGCAGTGGCCACCTCTGATGCAATCACATGGACCATTTTCCAGCACAATCACTAATAGAGACACCTCCGTTGCAGGGTGGTTTCTTCCCATTCTTCACAGAGACACCATAGAAAATGGCAACTCCTCACTCTGAAATGGGGACAAGGAGCGCATCTTTTTCCATGGCACTTCTCTGCAACGAGCTGTCTCCACCCATAAATAAAGATGTGTCCTATATTTTACCTTCCTCCATCGAGTTTAGGAGTATATGACATTCTGTTTCCCACTTTATCCACAACATCGTGCTGTAAGATCAATGCAGCTGAAATCAATTATTTTTCCAAGATTTTACCAAACTATAATTTCCTGTTTAAGTACTCAGTCTGGCTCCCAAAAATTAAATTTGAAAAGTAGAAGATGGACACACAGTTCTGAAACTACTCTTCTCAGCTCCAAAACCTGTCTCAGGTATCCCAGGCTGCTTCCGTACAGGGGCAAAGAAATCCAGATCTCCTGCACCCGGATTTAGTAAAACCGGTTCCCAGAGGAACCGGTTTTACCAAATCCGGATCCCCGGGAGATCCGGATTTACTGGGTAGATCCGCATCTAAGAGATGCTGATCTACCCCTCGCCCCATGCCTCTGCACATGCGGCATGAATCTGGACTGGAGACGGGTGCTGGGCGAACGCACAGCACCCGTCTCCCATCCATGGCCCAGGGCCCTCCCCTGGCCTGCCATGCTTGGCTCCTCGGAGCCAAGCATGGCGAGCGGGGGGACCTCGCTGCCGCGGCTCACCCTTGCTTCCCTAAAGCCCACCCTAGCCCACCCTGGGGGGAGCGCGGTGAATCCCCTCCTTACCTTTTCAGCGTCAGCCTGTTTCTGAGGGTCAGCGCCCAGGATGCAGCGCGCCTGCGTCCTGCACGTCTCCTGAGTGGCCGGGGCTGCTACTGGCAGCCCTTGCCTTCGGGAGGCGTTCTACGCAGGCGCGTTGCCCTGACCAGATGGAGCGCCTGCGCTCCCCCCAGGGTGGGCTAGGGTGGGCTTTAGGGAAGCTCACCCTGGCTCCAGAAGTGGCGATCTGCCGCTTCTGGGGCAAGGGCGAGCCGCAGCAGCGAGGTCCCCTGGCTCACCATGCTTGGCTCCTGGCACAAGACCACCTGAAATGTGGTGTGCTATTACCACCCATTAGGCACACTTTAGTCACGGATAGCTGCGGACGCACCTACCGGGACTGTGTCTAATAGACCCCGCAAATGCAGACGTGCCACCGAAAACCGGTTTGAAAACGGTGTTGCTGTGCGGACACACCTCGCCGGAAGTGTGTCAAACAGCAACACATGTGCGGTCGCGTGCTTCCAAAAGTGTCTTAATGGGTGTTAAAGGGCCTGTGCGGAAGCACCCCTAGTTTCTAAATTGATGTCTGGTTTGCTATGCCTGCTTTTTGACACCTTTAGCACTGTCACAAAGACTTTTATAATTAATATTAACAGCACTGTGTATAAATTCATGTAAAATTATGATCTGAGATCAACTAGAAATCTAAATGAGAGCTTCCAATTTCCTAACTGCATTCACAAAAGCAGGATGGATGAATGTGGACCTGAGGTTCTCCAGCATAATTCAAGTTACATGTGAGTGCAGAAGTACAGTCACCACTCATATAGGGCTATATAGGAGTAATTGCCACTGATGGAAAAATAGAGGGCTAGCATTACTCTATTACAGCTAATCTGGCTTTTTCAAAGCCCAGTTTTCTGTAGGGAAATATTTACACAACCATAGTGACCTTAGAATTCTTACCAAAAGTTAATGCATTCAAGATATACATTTACTGTAATCTAGTTTGCATTACTTTTGTGGTTTTCCCGCTGCAGGTCACAACACAAAATTAAGATTCTTTTCCTGCTTCCTTTTAACCTTCCTTGTTGTATGAATAGCTGTGAGGTTAAAGTTAAGAGGGAGGGGTGCAAAAGATAATTGATTTCCAAAATAACGCTCATTACCAAGATGTGGTATCTTGTTATGCTACACACAATGAATATAACATTGAAAAGATCAGTGAAGTTCAACCTCATAGCCAATTAGGGTTAGAAAGAGAAGAATCTAGCTTGACATTCCTAATATTAAAAATACACTTTCAAGCTCATTTTAGGAAGGGAGGAAGGAAGAGAGAAAGAGAAAAAAAATAAATCAGGGGCACAATTATTTTAGCTTACCATTATGTTTTGGCCTGGAAAAACTTCCCTCACCCCCCCTTTCCTTTTATGGGAGAAAAACAGTTTATTTATGTGCTGTGAAGGCAGTCAGTTATGGCAAAATGGCAAGGAGAGATATGAGGTGAAAAGTAGCAAGGAGAAAGCCAAGCTGAGAAGAAGTAATAATAATGAGAAAAATGTCACATTAAAATTTCAGAACTGCAGTAGCAGCAGCTGCTGTGGCTTCAGCCTGGGGGGTAAAAGAAGGCAGACAATAGCAAAGGAAGCATGTAGCATCTTGCTAACATTCCTGTGGTTAGAACAAGCCTGCACAACCAGAGGAAAATTCCATACTTCTACAAATCTTGCTTCTCCACCTGCGATCTTTGCGCTCTCCTCTCTCTCTCTCTCTTTTTTCTATTACTATCTTAGAAATCACATATATGATTATAGTCCTTCCTGCTGGCAATTATTTAGACTCTTAAGAACCTCTGGGATATACAGCAGTGCTGATAGATTTCCAGTTCTTATGGATAAATTATGTTTTGCAAAACTTAATTTTCATGGAGAAAAACGTGAGGGAAAATTTAAGCATTGAAAAGGGTTTAGCTACAGGTAGAATATAAAGTCATCTCAAAGTAGTAGAAGCATTAAAGGAGAACATCAAAGTGGTTTCTTTTGTGAAACTGATGATACTGTTCACTTTAACTGTTTTAAATGAACTACTGTATTGGAATGAAGTTTTGTTGTAGCTAATGAGGTGCTATCAAACTGTTAAACTGTATTTCAATTTAATTGTGCTTGCTGAGGAGGAGGAGGAAGAGGAGGATAGGCCCCATTAACTACATGTATGAAAAAATGTGTTTTTTGTTCATGTTAAGAATTGGGTTTGACTGTTGGGCAACTTATGCACAGAGCCTGTAACTCTGTGATTGGGTCAGGTATGGGACAACATGCCCCACACCCTGGCTGACCAGGCTAGACACTCACATGGATGCAGCATGAAACTTTTAGCCAAACAGATGAATTATTTATTTTTCTTTGCAAAATCAACAGCAATTGATAGTGGCAGAGTCAGAATCAGAAAATGATATACAATGAAACTGAGTAGTCTCAGCTATACAAACATTCAAAAGTAGGTTACTTTACTTTTGTTATGTAGAAACAAGTACTGGAGCAGTGTTTTGAAGTGCAATAGAACACCCCAAAAACTGATTCAGCAATAAAGTTTGCTAATATAGCTATTTGGGTGGTGGTGGTGGTGAAGGTTATTGATAGCTCTGTTTTTAAACCAGGTCTGCTCTTGGATGCACAAATGCCACACCTGGAGAACTTTTCCCCCTCCCCCCCCCATTTGATATTTCCAGCAAAGACTACTTCAAAGAAATAAAAAGTGGCCCAGAAATTGGGCATTACCTGAGTTTGAAATGCCCAAACACAGGCATTCATATAAAGCAAAAGGAGTGCTTCAGAGGAATCTCCAAGAAGCAGTCTATATGCTTCACATTCCCATACTTTCCTTAATTCACCTTTTCTAGCACAAAATGTTTAAGACAAGAGGAGAGGCAGAGTAGTATGTAAACAATCCCACCTGGGATTGCTTTTTCTTTGCTGTGCCAAAGCCATCAAATCCACATTGAAAATTGTTCCATGAAGTAAGATGCATGACCAATGGAAACAGTGCTAACAGAAAATAGGAGTAAGGACTATGCTTGCTTTTCCTTTATAGGTTTCTAATGAGCACATATAGTGGAACATGTGCTAGATAAATGTGGAACCATGTGGACCCACCAACCTTGCACAATCATGCTGTATTCACAGCATCATAATGGTGCTATGAAAAGATTGCCTTGCATTGCTAAAGAGAAGTCAGCCAACAAGCAAGACAGGGCAAATGCTTACACAACATTTATTGCTAAGTCTTTAATTATAGAAGAAGAATGTTCAGCCTCTACACATAGAAGAATTTTAAAGAACAATGTTTCATGCAGCTTTATGAAAATTTTTTTGCAAACTTTATTTATAAATAAGTAAACAAATATTATGTTTAAATTAGAAGCCCTAAAAGCAGATCATAAGACAATCTAATGCCTGGTCTTTACAAAGAAGAGTACAAAAATATACTTTCCCACTGATGAGAAACCTGCGTCAGATACTCTGAAGTAAACAACAAAGCAATGGACAGAGCAACAACAACTTCAATCACTACTAATAAGTGGAAAGCATACATAAACAAACAAGCAATCATTACAAACACAATGTCCCTTCTGGAATGTAGACCTAAATTATCAGAGTGGAAGAGACTTCAGCATACTTCCTGAATGAATAGGTTAAAAATATATGTTGGCAAATGCAAAAAGAAAAAAAAAAGCTGCTGTGTATACAAAACCAGAAAGAGTCCAAAACAAGGAATAGCAAGAAAAATATTGAGTATCCATTCCCTAGACATTCAGTCATAATTCATCCTCTAAGAATAGGCTGGTAAGCTATAACACACAAAGTGTAAAAATGAAAAATCAGCAATTTGGTTGTCATTCTGTTTGGTTGGAAAAATACTCACCATAGAATGGGCCACAAGGGCTTTCCATTCCGGCACCTTGCATGCCAAGTATGAAGAACATTTTTCAAATACAAAGTATGGTTCAACATAGAAATGTTGCTATTGCTCAGAACATACATAAGGCAAAAGTTAGTACTTTCAGGGACAAAAGAGATCAGCAATATAGCAATGTGATTTTATAACTAAAACTGTAAAGATTAGACCTTATATGTATGTTACAATCATTGTTAATCTTATAATTAAGAATTTGTCTTGAGGTAAACAACACAAATGTTTAAAGAAGATGGAGGAACCATGCAGATATTTTTAAAAAGCTTCATAGCATCAATGTATTTCTTATTAAAAAGGTGGAATGCCAGCTGTATCTTCTGTAAAAGGAACACAGACAGCTTCTGCATGTTCCATTTGGACTGCAGCAATTGCTTCCTTGGACCATGCCATCTGCTCACCAGAGCAGGCCCTGGAAGAAACAGCTTCCTAGGAAACATTTTGGCCCTACAAATGCGGTAGACATAGTGCCCCCAAGTGCAAATATCATATTTTGGTTGCACTGCAGCGAGGCACCACCCAGGCAAGCCCACCCATGGCAGCCAGCTCCAAAGAGATCATTATAGGTGGTGTACCACTTCTGGCACTATTTTCAGCAACACCTTCTGGAGTGTCACCAAAAAGAGTCCCTCTTTGTAATCTGGCCTACAGAGGTATGCTATTTGCATGCCTCCATGGCCTAGGATACTGGCCCTATCCTTATTACAGAAGTCTACCTTGTTACTGAAGTCTACGTGCAAGCAAGGTGAGCATGCCCAAAAATGGCACTCTCATTCCATCCATGCTTCACCTTTTACAGACAAAGCATGCCAAAAGGTATACTGCAATGACCCTAATAAATTCTAGGACTTTCAGGCCTGAATCCAAATTCTGAGGTGATAACATGTTACAGCTCAAAAAAGATGCCTCCCCATTTACTTGTGAAAATAATTGACTCCTGTCTTATTTACATGACTAAAGGATTACTACCTCTAAGACTCTGTTTTGCCTACAAGTTTATACAGCATGGATGCAGAAAAGGAAGTACTGTGCTTGCAAATGTTTGTGATGATAGCAAAAGCTATACATATAACAGATACGATCAAACAACAGCTATAGAACAGGTAAATCCCTGTACTACCTGAAGTTTGGAAAAAAGCCCAAGAGTTTCAGGACCTGAAACCTTTGAGTAGAGTAACTGATTTTTCAGTAGAGGCACTGAGGGTAATTTCCACAATTATTTTTCATTAAGAGATTAAAGAAGCTAGGGAAAAAAACTACTTCTAAATAATATCACAAGCTGCAAAAACATTTCAGACTGAAGTTAAATATGATAGGCCCAGTTTTGGGGCAAGTCTCTGCTGCCACTCCATCTGATTTGGCTCTTTTTTGCATTGTCTTAGCAGGTCCAAATGCTCATAGATGGAATATTTACAAGAGCAGGCTCATTTTCCCCTTGCAGGCACTGCTATCTGGTTGTTGTTGTTTTTGTTAATAATACTGAGTCTATATTATCCTAAGCAGCCAAGAAATGTGACATCGCCATCATGTTAATGATTGCTGGTTCGCAGTGGAGGTGTGGGACTGTGACAGTCCCTCACCTGTATAGTAGTTAACAAACAAAAATTGAGAGGGTCTTAGAGCCAAGCTATATGCAACCTTTTCTGTACGTATGCCATTGAAAAGAGCATACACCAATTAAGACATTACAGTTAACATTAAAACTCAGATTATGTTTAACTTTATTTGTTGTTGTTTAAAAGCAACAAAGACTAAGGCCCTTTCTACAATGGGCTTTAGTCTCGATTATATCCCAGAATAAGGAGCGGGTGGGATTTGCTGTAGTCTGCACCGGTATGTAGATGGCAGGTTGGTATTCTGGAATATGATCCAGAATAAACACAGTGCAGAAAGAACCTAAGGCTGCCTTCCTATGGTCACTTTTGTATGCCCTTTAGCGATCAGGGGTCAATGGCTTCCACCACTATTTGGTCTCCAACGGCCACCAGCCCATCACAGTATTCTTTCTTTCTTTCTTTCTTTCTTTCTTTCTTTCTTTCTTTCTTTCTTTCTTTCTTTCTTTCTTTCTTTCTTTCTTTCTTTCTTTCTTTCTTTCTTTCTTTCTATCTAATCATCATCATCTGTCCCAATTAAAATGATATTGTCAAAGCAGTTTACCAAAACAACTAAAACCATCAATTATATAAGTACATTATTAAATTATGAAGGGAGGGAAAAGATTCATTCTGGAAAAGCCCGTGTGAAAATATGGGTCTTCAGTTGATTCTTGAAAGTCAAAAATGTAGGCATCCCACAAATAACAGAGAGGATACTGTTTCAACACAGAGAAGTTCCACCTATGGGTAGTCACAAGAATGCTTTCAGTAATTCACAATACCTGCAACAGGGACTTCCCTGAAGACCTTAATGAACTCACAGGATTATATTGAAAATGGCAATCTGCTAAGTTAGGTTGCCCCAAGATGGCCACTGCCTTTTGCAGTAGTTGCAGTTTCCAGAACATCCCAAGGTCAGCCCCATACAGAGTACATTACAATAATCTAAATTAGATGTTACCTGCAAATAGACAATAGTGACCAGGCTGTTTACGATTCGGGTTAATCACAGTAAATAATTTTCTTCCTATCACAAAGTATAATGTAGTATAATGTTCATGGAGTCTGTAAAACCTAAATGTTGGGCTGAAGTATATTAGACAGTCTCAACATTTGTGGTTCCTGTTTGAGGATATTTAAGTAAAAAAAAAAACACTTCTAACAACTTGATTTATTTGTTTGCTGTTTAAGGCAGTTTTCATTGTTTTTTATAACACAGAAAACAAAATTAACTTTATATACAAAAACTGAAAACAACACAAAGGAAGAAATGACAAGGTCTAGGAGCTAACTTGTAGTCATATGGCCATAAAATTAGTATTTATGTCTCCCTGCATACAACGGAAGCTAGAGCTCCTGATTTATCTCAAAGTACATCATAACAGAAGTCAGTCCTTAAGGTTACAAAAGTATGAATTATTGTAGCAAGATCCTTCCCCTTTAGAAAGGACATAAAAACTACATTAGATGAAATTGTTAAAACTTGCTTCTGGCTTCTACCAACATCTGTGATTATCAACGGCAAAGCAGAACAAATACCCCTCGGTGCTCCTTTCCTAATGTTATAAGGACCACCTTTGCTTTAGTGCTGGGACTGTCTCCTATTATGATGTCACTGCAGATGTCTAAACTCTTAATGTCTTCTTTATGGGTAGCTGATTGGGCTATGGCAACCAATTCAAGAAGGTAAAATAATGCTGTCTGTCACTACTGCAGTGCTGACAGTGTCCCCTACTATCCAACCTGTAGGACATATAATTGTGTTACCTTTTTCCCATCTAGGGTAGAGAGATATGCCTGAGCTTCAGACCACACGGGAGGTGGGCAAATAACAATTAGAGATCAGTGTCTTTCTCTGGAGTGGAGAGATTGACATTCATTAACACCTATTCATAATTTGCTGGGGCTGGCAGTCCATAATACTCCAGCTCCCAATTCTACTTGCTGCTTCTCCCTTCCTTGCACAAACTGGATGTCCATGTAATTGCCACCTCGTTAATACACACAAAGTTGGATTGTGGGCCTTCCATATTTGTTCTTCAGTAGACCAGTAGACTTGAAGCCAGACAAGCATATGAAAACAAAATAACACTTTGCTGATTTCCGATATCATGAAGGAAGCTCATTTTGGAAGCCGCCACAATTATTCTTTGGGGGAGGCAAGATCCTCAATTACCTCTTGCTATCTGGAGGCAGCCTAAGTAAAGACAATGGGGGCTTAGGTGTTTGCAAGCATTGGCAGAGTGATTGTTGGCTGTAAAAACACGTGCCACCACCTAGGTGGACCTTGCATCACTCAGTGTGCTGAGGAAAAGCACAAACACCCATGGCCAGCACACATCTGCACACAACCTGCACTTAAAGCTATGAGTCGCCACTAGTTGGAGGGATACAACATCCTAGCCTAGTATGTTAAGAAACATCACTACACCAACGTTAACAGCTTTCCTAGTTGTTCAAGCTGAGATACAGAAAGTAAACAATTCAAAGCAGTCTCCCACTGTTGTTGTTTTTTCCTTGTTGTGATTTTCATACCTGGAAGCACTCGGGCTGCTGAAGTACACCCAGTGCATTTCCTAGGAATCTATTTCTTCCTAGGACCACTTTGGCAAGTGGATGCCATGGTCTACAGAAGTAGCCAGAAAACTTTGTAGGGACTTAAGTGATTGTGGCTGCGTTCCCATACAAGTTTAAATTCAAATCAAATCCATTTTTGGGATTGGAAGATCCCATTATTATTGTTTATGAGGACTTTCCTGCTAAAATCCTCAGTCCCCTTTTGGAGCCCAGCCCAATTTTTTTTCTTTTATTTTTGCCTTTGGGAACACTACCAAACTATCCAGGGTGGAGAACTATCTTTCTGGCCAATGCCTGCCAGATGTGGGTCAGATTTCACAGCTGGAAATGTCTCCCCCCTCCCCATGCCATGCCTGCTTTGAACACACTGCAGTTACAAGAGATACGCTCACAGAGGAGAGGAAAGGAAAACTTTTTTACAATGCAAGCCTCAAGAGATACATTGTAGCAAGGCAAAGTAGGGCAAAAGTAAGCTGCTAGCCTCAGTTAACAGAGGGGAGGGAAACTTGAAAGGGAGAGTTATAGCCTCTCTCTCGCCCCCTCCACGCGAGGTGTCTTTATTAGCCTCCATTTTTAAAGGGAGGAGAGATTGCTTTGCGCTGTCTGATCTTTTGCTCCGTGTGAAAGGGAGATCTGTTCTTTCACTTATTCTGAGCAGGGAAGTTGAAAGGGTTTGCACAAGGGGTGGAGATCAAAAGGTCCTATTTCTCCCTGGTGGGGATTTTTGCCGTTTGAGTGAGGACAGCAATATTCAGATTCAGCCCATGTTATCCTCAAGCAAATGGAGACAGCCAGATTGTGCACTTGGTGCTGAATCCAGATTTTAAAAGTCTAACCCAGATTTAAAAAGTCAAGTGGGAATGTGCCCAGTGACTCAAGTGATTCTTGCTGACTATACATCTCCATGCTCTGGAATGTGATAAATGTTCATCTTTCTTCCCTCCAGTGTGCTCCCATAACCTTGGCCTGGATGTGCACAGGCTGCTTCCTGTTTATGCTAGTCCAAATATCTCAGCAAAAGTTGGGTTACAGCCAGCCACCCAGCTGCAAATGTATCTTCACAAATGCCTGAAAAGCAATAAGGTTAGTCCACATGGACCTTCAGTTATGATTCACTATAGTAGCCCTGGAACACTTACAACTTGAGACATATTGTTCATTTACCATTGCTATTCTAATACAGAGTGAGCCACCCTACTGTATACCAGAATAATGCTGTCTCAAGCTGGTCCAGATTGTCCTCATAAGAAACAAGCCCATACACATTGGGAAGCCTGTTTTGAATAGCCCCCACACCATCCATGAAGCTTGCACCATCTCTGTATCCAGCATGTGTGTGTGTGCGTGCGTGCGTGTGTGCATGCATGCATGCATGCATGTTTGGGGGGCTCTGAATGCCTTGGAGGATAGGAATGAAAGTTCTTGGGGGGCTGATTTTAGCAGTGAATGTTGTTGTGTCACCAAACTGAGTCCCTCATGGTATCCTGGACCATGGAATTGGCATAAGAGTTGAACTGGTATATCAGCTCCTGGTATGCTGGTAGATTTCAAAAAAAAGAAGGCCTACCAGTAGACCAAATCAGGACAGCACTTTGGATGCCCTAACTCAAACTATGCACCATGCTGTGCCGAGAGAGCATACCGAGGAGAGTGGTTCCCTTAAATTCCACCAACATGCAGAAGGGAGACCCATAGATCTTTTCTTATCACATACGACTGGCAAATATGGAAAGCCACACTCTGGGCTTGCCACACTCTGGGCAAGTTCTGACTGCCCATTTTAATCTGGATTAAAATCTAGATTAATTTAATCAGCGCCCAGGTCACTTTTTTGGCATCCCCACCCCTAGCTTATAATGTGGACTGGCAGTGGAAAAACCCCTTCACCTCCCTCCTCCCCTCTACACCGTCATAGCCTGATGTCACCAAGGTGGGTCTTCTGTTGCAGAGCGGAGCCCTCCTCTTTTACCCCTTCACTTTCTCACCTCTCTTTGACACCATTGACCAGTTTTTATTAACATCTTACTTTGCAAACAGGAGGGGGGAGAGACGAGAGTGAGGTGTAAGGTGAGAGAGCAAAGGGGTAAAGGAGGAGAGTGGCATGGAGTCTTCTGTTTTGCTTGGGTGGGGAGAAAGGAAAAATTACTGAGGATGCAGGCATGAATGGAAGGAGGGACAGATGCTCAGTTACTCTTGCAACTGATCTCATTAACAGTTACAACTCTCCTTTCTATGAGTACGATCTAATGCCATACAGCCAGGGAAATTGTGGGGGAGTCATGGCTTATCATTGGCTCAGTGCAAATTGAAGCGAATACCCCTAAAAGCATGGTTCTGCCCCCACAAAACCCAGGTGTATTCCCATTGATAAATATTCTGATTATTCTAGGGTTCAGCAGCAAGTCCTATTATAATCTGAATAGGGATTCCCCTGATTTCCAGACCATTGCTTCGCAGAAATGAGGGATCCTTTGCAAAGTGTCAGGACAGGATGGTGGGCCTGAGCTGAATTCAAGCCAAACTGAATTCCCAGTTGAAACACAGCCTCAGTGCTATTCCTGGCATGCAAAAAGGCTATCCACATTGGCTGTTCCTCAAATTCCAATGAATAGTGGAGTTGGGTTCAATGGAACAAGGTGATGCAGTTATTTCAGCAAAGAACCAGACATAGCAATCCTTGGTGTCTCTTGGGATATGAGAGGAGAGGATTGAACAGAGAATCTTCCAAACGTAGTCTGGACATTCTTTACAAAATCAGGATAAATTAACATGTTCTTATCCAGTATTGGTGGGATTAACCTGGTAGTACATGAAATGGGCTTTTCCTGACAGTCATCTGCTACTGGCCTAACATATGCCATGGTATGATTATAAAAAACAAATAAAAATTTTGTTGCACTAACTGCACCCAAAATGGAGAAAGACAAAGAGAAGGAAATCAGTAATGATCATATCCTGCTCTTTAGCTTTAACTCAGGTACGCATATCGCCCTGCTTCTACTCTGGAGTCTAGGTACCCCTTGTGCTGCATCAAATCTACCTCTTTTTTCATTGGATGCCATTCTGTCACTCAAGGGAGGTGATGGTGTGTGTTTGCAGTTCTTTTTTAAGCCTGTTCCTCCACCTCCACACACCCCTTCCTTTTTTATGTCCTTTTCTTCTCCATGCTATTAATTTTTAAAATAATAATAATAATAAATTTGAGTAAAAACACTAGATAGAGGAATCATACAGATAAACTGAGGAGAGAAGGGGATGTGCCTCACAAACTCTGTGCATGCTGATTGGCCGAAGGAAAGACTGGACCCTAACCACCACAGCACAGTTCAGCCTCCTTTAGCCCATTCCCCCATTCACACTTGAGGAAGCATAGACAGCCAGAGATGCCAGGACAGGCTAAGTCCTCCTCAGTCCTATAAAAACAAGGACCTTGAACATCTACAGTTGGAGTTAACAGATTTTTTTTTCCGCAATCACAGAAGTGCCCAGAAGTTCCTCAGTCATTTTCCTACTATGCAATGATTCTGCAGTCTGGCTAGTAGCATGCTTCGTTAGCAGAGTGCTTTTTTACAAATTTGTTTTAGAATGACCACAAAAGATATTGAACTAGCTGGCATGTGGCATTACCTGAATTTTGGACTGCAGCTTTCTATGTACAAGTGGTATCTGATAGATTCATACCACCAATCACTTGCAGAAACCTACTTAATCCGACTAAACATATAAAAATTTCATCCACACTCAATTTTTTCTCATCTATTTGTCAAAGAGAAATGAATACTTACATAGCAATTTTTTTTTACATTGTTATTAAGGAGGGAGATTTTCCATACTTCATAATTATTGTTTTCTCAGAAATAGAGGCCAGATTTATGATAGAGGCCAAATTTTTGTCTAAAGCAAAGAAACAAAGCAAAGCAGAAAAAAATCAGTGGAAGTCAATTTGATTGGCAATGGGGAGGACAGCTAAGAAAGTCATCTGAGAAAGTCATGTAAATCTGGCGATGAAACAAAAAATGAGATTGTGAAGTGGAGGATTAACTGAACAAAAATTGCATAAGTGCAACAATTCCCCTGCTAGAGGAAAATAAGAACGGTATGCTTTATTTATTTTTTCACATCCCAAATAAGTTGATCTGCCTGGCCTCATATCTGGCCTTTTCCCAGGCACAGAATCTATGTCCAGCAGTGCTCTAGCTGAGGACTATTGAAAACAGTGAACACACAGGGTGAAAAAGAATGCAAGGAATATCTTATTTCTTTATTTTAATCAATTGTGGATCATGATGTGCCACCCTGAGAGCAGTATTCAGTTGGAAGCTCTCCTTTAATTTTACTGCACTACCTTTTGATCCACCTTGGATCAAAGTAAGGTCTGGTATGATCAAAGTGAGGCTTCCAAAAAGAGCCTTACCCATTGTCATTGTTCTGACAAGAAGTACAATACAGGCTGATGATGAGTCTAACACACAGTGTTGAAAGTGTGATCATTATCCAATATCACATCATGTTTCGGTTGCTGATCAAAGTTGTAAGGATAGAGATCTAGAAAATCATTCAGTCCATGAATATTCCATTAAGATTAAACCAGCACAATTTCCAAACACTCTAGTCCTACCAGTTTTCAATCGGCCTGTGAGTTATTTGGCAATAATAATCAAAAGGCCCAGAGATGCCGCTGCTAATGCTGCAGTACTACATAAATATTCAATGAAGAAAGTAATGAAATTGCAGGATTTGCAAAGAATTAAAATCTCTGTCACCATCTTTCCTCCTGGCACTTTACCTTCAATAATAGATGATATTCCCTACCCAATAACGTACTTTAAAATTAAATCATTGTAAGTTTTCTCCTGCCCCAAGTGAAAGAACTTTATTTCTGAAGCTGGCTATAAAGTGAACCAAAATATCCATCATACTCAATAGTAGCTTCGAATAACTTTAAGTGCATGATTTAGGTCATATTCATTCCTATGTAAATGGCCCAATATAATGCAAATGCCTATTGGGAAAAATATTTTTTTTAAACTCTAGCAAATTCCTATATCTCCCATACATGTGAAAGTTGGCAAAATGTTATCACTTAAAATTAGGAAAATGCCTGAAATTTGAAAAGGGGAAGAACTATTTTTCCCCTTCTCTCAAAGTTTCATCCTAGTAGGCAGTTTTCTATAAGAAAGAAGAGACAATCTAATCCTAAATTCTTCATTTTGAAGTATAGTTAAATGCACATATGTGAATATAATCCAAGCTCACTGGGAGGTCCCACTGACTTTAGAAGCTCAGCCTCTTCCAATGGACCCTCATACCCTGCTATCCCAGCATGAACCTTCTGTCTTTGCTGGGCCTTCTGCAGACTCTTGCAGATTCCAAGGATACTCAACATTAGCTGAACTCGTACATAAAATAGGATCAGAGAACACTAAAAAATCCAAAACCTCTTGGGGAGTTTGAAATAGATACAGAGACTACATAAACCACATTTGATTGAGAGAGGATTGAGATTAATGGGAGGAAAGTTAATATCTGTTTATACCAAACCTTGGATACCAAAAATGCTCTGAGAGTTTACTGGTGATCTTTTTGCAATGTATAGCTATTATTTTTAAGGTGGTGGGCATCCAAAACATGGGAAATGGAGAGATACAGGGGCAACCAGGTGTTTTGGTCACATCCTATCGCTCCTTTAGATTCATTCAGATGGGGAATGGGCAATTCCTGAATGGAAAGTCCACAAATAAAATGGATAGGAATAAAAAGGGGCGAGCAGTCAGATCTGGAGATGGATTGAAGAAGGATTAAAGAGAAGGTGTGACCATTGGCTAAGTAGTTAATGATGAATTTGCATAACAACTGTGTGGCAACTCATAAAGGAACTTTTTATTAGTGAGAATCTGAAGAATCTATATTTTTGAAAGTGTCAATCTCTTCTATATCTATTCCTAATATCCTTCACAGAATCAAGACCATCAATAGAATGTTTTTAAGTAGGTGCTCAGAACAAGGAATGGGGTTTCTTTTATTTCACCCCTTTAGCAACAAATGAAAATTGATTTACAAAGAGGTCAGTATTTTCAAACTGGCAATTCAAAATATAATTTTTAGAGTATGTACCATATATAACAAATACATTTAAGAAGCTGCAAAACTGATAAGGCTAGGGAATCTCAAGCCAGTCTTCTTCTCTTCCTCCTCTCCTTCCTCCTCCTTCTCCTTCCTTATCTAAATGGATTGCATTGGTTTCTGCCTATTGAGTCAATTTCAGTTCATTTCTTGAGTGCATCTTGGTAATTACCTGGCATCTCAAAATGCCAAGCATTTTTTTTTGCAAGATATGGATTGCTTTTTATACCCAGCTCAAACAAAAATAAATAAATAAATAAATGATCACATAAAATTTCAATTCTGATCTGTTGCACGAGTGATTTATTTACATTTAGTATATACATGCCTTTATTTGAGTGCATCTTGTATTTTAGATCAGTGAGCTCAGCCAATTGCTTTTGAGGTGACTGTATAGCTGGGAGTACTGGGAAGAGAATGCTGAGAACTGAAGAATCAGTTTGAGAACAACTGATACAAGGCAGAGGAAGATATAAAGATAATTTAACTGGACTCCTTCCACAGGGCTTTTTCCTCTTTTCTTTCTTGAGTTGGTTTTATATTCCATACAAAGTGCATTTTGAAGATGCAGCACAAATTTCTGTCACAAATGAGCTTTAAAAAAGGTGCATATGTGTACTATTGCAATATTTTATATCCTTTCACTATCATGTGGCGTCATTTATCTTTGCTGAGAGAAATTTCAATATTTTATGAAAACCATTTGAATACAAGGAAAATCTTCTGGCAAACACCAGCATAATTTAGCCATGATTTAACAGCTGCTTTCACTGACTTGTTAAATTATGCTATTCCATCACTTACCCTATGGGCCTTTCCTCATCCCATTTCACTTGTCCCATTACTTATTAATTCCCACACCGTGTGTGGAAAAAGCAGAAGTATGCAATGCAATTCTGTCTGAGAGGTGATTTAATAGTCCCTTAATGCCTGAAGCAAACTAGGGCTGAGAATTCTGTATTTCCATTGTGGGTACTTTTCCACTGTCCAGAATGTGAAGCAATGTATCTGATATCTGGATTAGACTGTTATGGATCCAGTATTTTGTAGTATTTGAGATTTTGCGCTCACAGGGTGTTTCTTGGTATAAGTCTGATTGACAAATCATTATTTGGAATTCATATTTTCCCCAGACAATCTAATAATTTTCTCCAGTTGATGTGATTTATAATTTCAAACTCTTAAATCTCACTCCATAAACAACAGCTTTTCTAGGACCTAATATTAGCCACATAATATTGATATTCTTACAAGTAAAAAAGTAAGTTAGAAGTGTAGAAGTGTAGAACAATATTAGTTACCAATTGAATAAGATATATCTACATTTGTATCATCTCTGTCTATTTCTGAGCCTTTCCGTGTTTGGCCTTATTCTTGAATAGACTATGGCACACCCCAGGTGAGGCCTACCATAGAATTAGCATGCAGACAACAGACCCCTATCCTGAGATATACTTCAGAATAAGGCCAAGTGTGGAAATCCAATACATTCACACAAACTAGTTGAATAGCATGACAAATAATTGCAAGTACTTAATCACTCTGGATTTTTTAGTCAAAATGGAAACAAATATACAGCTTCCTTAATAAATTTATTTATTCTGAGGGCACAAAAAGGAACTATGCAATCAGATCAGATCAAATCAGATCAGAAGGGACTGCAGCAGTCTTGTGAATAATGCAAATATATGAACAAACTGCCAAGGCAATAATCAGATACAAATAGATCCACTGTCACCTGCCTTCTTGCTATTCAGCCAAAGAATAGGAAAGGCAGATCATATGTCCAGTACAAGGAAAAGAGGATGGGGATAGATGGGAGCCCATCAAGAAAACACACACAGAGAGAGTTAAATAGTGCTACACTTGCCATATGGCCCTTTGTCTCAGCTGTCAGGCTCACTGTTCACCCCACTCAGCTTTATGGACAAAAAGCACTCAGGCCTAGGGCTCTGGTTGAGGAGATAGGAGCCTGTGAGCATCCAAGCTCAAATAATGCTTTCATACATCCATGGAAGAGGCCCAATCTTTTCTCCTCCACTAGATTTTTCTGAGCCCAAAAAGAACAAATGAATGCTGTCTTCAGCTGAGATGGAAGGGTGATCAGGTGAATCTATCCAGGTTTTGCTGAACCAAGGCAAACAAGACTGAAGCTAAACCAAACTGTTTCCAGCAATTCATGCACCAGCATCTGCTTCAACCCTATGGTACTTACATATGACAGGTCAGTTGAGCTTGAGATTTTTTTCTGGCTTGGAAAAAGTGTTTTGAGCCAAAAACATGAGAAGTTGTTCACCCTGGATTTTTTCAAGGCTCAGGAACAAATGTTGTCTGGTCTCAAAGCTACATGCTTGGGAACCTTGGCTGAATTCAACCCTTTTCTCTCTGGGCTGGAAAAGAAACAGCCTTAGAACCTCACAAAATGTTACCAGGTTTCACAATGGAACCTGAGCATATCAGCAAAAGGAACTCGTACCCATCCTGTGCAGTGGGTTTAGACCCATAGTCATCTGAAGTTGTTCTCTGTTTTTTCCCTGAAACTTCAACATTTGAGTTGTGCATTCATGTGTGCATTACATATGACATAGTAATAGAAAGGGAGAGGGACAAAGTGAACCTGTTGATTCCTCTTGATTTCTCAATGGCTTTTGATATTATTGACCATCATATCTCATTGGAGTGGTTTCAGGGATTTGGAATTGAAGATGCTCTTTGTAGTGGTTTTCTTTCTTTCTCACAGGTAGAATCTAGAAAATAGCAATGGGGAGTTTTTGCTTATCCCCTTGGGAGCTCTCATGTAGTTCCTCCAGGATCAGTTCTACACCCTATGATGTTAAGCATCTATTTGAATCTTCTGGGAGAGGTAATCAGGAGATTCGGAGTGAGGTACCATCTGATGACACCCAGGTCTACCTTTCTTTTCCTTCTGAATCAAGTAAAGCTGTTCAAGTACTTGGTTGTTGCCTGCCAGCAGAAATGGGCTGGATATGGGCCAGTAAATTGAAACTGAATCCAGATATGATGGAGATACTCTGTGTCACCAGGTTCTTGGGTCCAGGAAGTTAGAGGACACCCAATTCTGTACTGAGTTGTTTTGTCCCTCCAATGTTCATGAGAAGGGGAGGGTCACACTGGTGTGTGATAATCCTACCAACAAATTATCTCTAAGCCATTTTTTGATCACCTAAGAAGCTTTTGTTTTTTGTGTGTGGAAATGAGCCTTAGTTAGCTGAACTTAGTCAATCTCACCTGACAAGAACAACAGTATGGCTGCTTCCACATAATGGGTGTTTTTCCACTGTCAAAAGTACCCATTTTTGCACCCATTTAGGACCCATTTGGGTGTGAGCTGGATGACCCCATTTCCACTATGACACCAATTTGGGACCCGATTGTTTCCACTGCCATTGGGGAAATCCGGATCTAATGGGTACATTTTGGGCTTTAATCCAGATTTTCTGTAGACCCCATTAAAGGGGTCTACAATGGGGTCTTCTCCCAGAAAATCCAGATTAAAGGGAGCCTGTTTCCACTGGAAACAGGCAATGGGGTCCAAAGGAGGCTAGGGGGAGGGGATGCACCTTTGGGACCCCCCCCCCAACATTGGCTTCGAAGTCACTTCGAAGTTGACTTCACATTCACTTTGAAGTCACTTCAAAGTCAGCTTCAAAGTCACTTCGAAATCACTTCGAAGTCACTTCGAAGACGCTTCGAAGTTACTTCGAAGACTGCACTCCCCTGTACCCCAAAACACCTGGGGTAATGGACCGACCCCTTGTGGGTCGATCCGGATTCCCCAGATGGGTGCAAAGCTGTTTCCACAGCAGGGGTGTTAGCACCCATTCCTAATGGGTGCTACACCTCCTGTGGAAACACATTGGGTGCTTCCCTTAATCCGGCTCTACTAGATCAAGATTAAGAAATGTACCCATTCCTTAGATCCGGATCTTCTTAGATCCAGATCTAAGGGCTGCAGTGGAAAAACACCCAACGTCTACTCTGGTACATATCCAGTAACAAATATGTAAGAAAGGCCCTAGCTATACCCAAGCCTTACATCCTAGTTTTGTTTTGTTTTTTAAGAAAACCTAACTGAATTTTGAAAAATAGGTAATGGATGTTCAGTGCATTTAGTTTCCTGACATGCCATGGGAAGTACTTTGCCTAATGTGCAAGGCACTGCTTTCCCCCTATTATACCCAGCCCAAAACCCCTTCTGCCCACAGTACATAATTAATCTGCACAAACTGCCAACCTCCTCCAGCTCTCCTCCCCTATTTTATTTTCAACTTTGCATAAAACCTGTCTTCTCTTTCCCTGTTCACTCTTTCTTTGCAAAAGTGGACCTGTGCATCTCTGCTCCCGTGAAACATATTTTTAAGCAATAATATTCCTATACTTGTTTATTTTTATCCCCACTACACGTGCAGTTCACTGCACTGCAATCGGTTTGGACAGCAGGAGTCTGTAGTTTGGTTAGGATGTCTAAAGGAACATCCTGCACAAAACTACAAAGTAAAAAAGGCAGGAACCTGTTCCCTCCCTCCCTTCCTGAGAACTGCTTGTGAACTAACTGCTATAAATTATTTGATGGCTTTCACAAGAGCAAAAAAGAGAAGGAAAGAGAAGAAGGAAAGAGAGGGAGAGGGCCTCCAAAAGTGGGACAGCTTGAAATAGGGGAGAAAAACAATCCAAGATGTTCCATTGTCCTCTTACCCTCCCCAATTTTTCCAACCTAAAATCAGCTGCAATAAGAGAATTATGGGAGGCAGCACTATTTATACTCTCTTCTCAAGCCTCACAGCAGAGCAAAGTGGACACTGCCAAAAGGCTTGTTTGGGAGGTACGAACATTGTACAGACTACACTACCTTGTCCTGATCTGACCTTGATCCAAAGTAAATGCAGAAAGACCCTTAGCACCAAATGCTAGGGGACTGAGAGAGGTTGGGAGATGTTTTATGGAATTTTGAATGTTGTTTCCTTTATCCTATTTCTTCTATGTCAACGTATTCTCTCAGAAAAATATTCTATTCCCCGAATCTTAATAGAGAGAGAGAACATCTATACTTGGAAATTGGGAGCCCACATCATTTCCCCAGGACCTGCAACTGGAATTTGAAACAAGAATGTGTGATAGAAATTGTCAACAATTTCATACATTTGCAACATTTTTATATTGCTTTCTGTGAAAACAGCTTGAAGCAGTTTACAATGGGAAATATAAAAACAAAGTTTTCAAAAATCTAAAAACAATGCTAGAGCAATTTTAAAAACAGTGAATCCAAGAGAAACTATGTCCCTTTGTCCTTCCCTATATTATTCAACTGACAGTGATGCAGCCATTTAAGGGAAATTTTTGCCAAGTACCTTTGCCACATTGATCCACATGCACAATCCTTACACTTGTGGGTGCAAAACTGGAGAAACTAATGTGTGCTTAGACAGTGAAAAATGGAACTCTGCACTAATGGGAAGTTCATGCAAATGAAACTGCATTACAAGGGAGTTGTACTGAAAGATCAGCTGCTTTCGCAGTTGGCTTCCTGTCTTTTGGACAGGAAGACTACCTTAATGACTAATGTGCATTAGCGTTTGAACTTGGGAACACTAGTACATGATAGACTAACCCCCATGTGCCCAGAGACTTACCGGTTTCTGGTCATGTGCCCGATTGCTGACAGGACACCACCATCTTGATTCTGGTATCTGAGGCAATTGCACATGTACAGCTGCTATCATTATGGCAACAGCGACACTCTGCGTATGCACAGTCGTATTTGCGTTCATCTGAGGTGCCAGTGTGCTTGTGTGATGCCCCAGATGACCCCTCACACTGGAAATGGTGTGAATGCTCACCAGTTGGATATGTCAGGTAAGCTTTTAGTTAATGTTAGTTTGTGTGTGGCGCACAATTTTGTGCACCACCACTAGTTTATGATAGGCTAACATCTGGGCAGACAGGAGGCATTTCTAGGCTGTAAACACTTCCTGCAAGTGCAGATACACCTGCACAGATATTAACCTATCATAAACTATGGGAGCAAGTGTGAAAGCACCTACCCATTCCAAAACCTATAGTCCATGGCAGTTTCCACACAGTCTCTAGGAATTGTGTTAATTGCCACTGGGAAATATAAATCTGCATACTGAAGCAGATCCTGGTAGGCAGTATATCCAGAGGAAGACTCTGTTAGCATGAGGCTGGATCAGATCCACTTCTAGGTGACTTCAGAAGCTGGGTAAGTTTAATTCTCAGGTATGAAGTTAGGCCAGGAGAGGCATTTGTCATGTGGAAGGTTTCAAATGCAGTCCTCATCATCTTAAACTTCCTGCCATTAACCTTTACTTGAGTCAAGCCAGGAAGTGTGCTTCATGTTCCAGTGGGATGTAGAAGCAATATATGATTCTATCAAATGGAAACGATAAAAAAAAACCCAAAAACTAAAAATGAGTTCATTTTAATTATCCCATTTCTAGGATAAATCTCACATTACTAAGAATGTATCCCCATGGGCACTTTAATCTGAATTCTATTAGAATTCGGAAAGGAGTGTCCCCATAGCTACTGTTATTAACCCAAATAGAACCCGAATTCGGCACCCAGGATCCTGATGCAATTCCTTATTCCCGGATTTATCCTGTCTAAATCTGGAGAAAAAAGTCTTGATGAAAACAGGACTGTGTCCCCTTTTTGGAGCCGAGTGCACTTATTTCCCCTCACATGGCGACGACACCAGATTATTTGGGGTAGAGGTCTAGCCTTCTGGCCAATGGCAGCCAGCTGTGGGTGAATTTTTACAGATGTAAAGCTTCCCCCCTCCCTTACCATGCTCGCAAAAGCTCCATATGGTACAAAAATGCAGAAAGAGGGAGAGAAGGGGCTTTTATTTGTCCTTTATTTAAAGGGGTTTTAAAAACATTTTTGCTGGAAACATGTATCTACGTCCTTAGGAACAAGACAGTTCTTTGATTAAATATAGGCCACATCCCTATTACAAGCTTATTTCGCTTTCCCTAAACCGAAATAATAGAACCAGATGCAAACGCGAATTTGCCTGTTCCCATTACTTTTAACTTAATCGCGTTGGATCCGGATTCTGAGGATCCTATGTGGGGTACGTGACTCAAGGTGGGACTCAAGTGGCTACTTTTTAAAAGCCGCTTTTCGGGGCTGCCCTGCCCTCATCCTCCTGACATGGACGCACCACCCATAAGGCACCCCTTCATGGAGCCTAGCTGGGTGGCTGGGTGGCTGCCACTTCCATGGATGGGGGAAAAATGGCAACGGGCAGCCAGCCAGCGATTCTTTCCCCTCCTCTCCCCATTGCTCAGGGTACACAGCAGCAGCGGCAACTAAAGCCCCTTTGCTTTAAACATTCACACAGAACCTCAGCTGCTTTCCTCCCTCCCTTTCCCTTTCTAAAGGTCAGAACTTTTAGATTTGTGCAAAATTGCAACATTGTTATCAGGTGTGAAGTGGTTCAATCGCTACAGTGTAGCGATCCCTGTTAAGGGTGGATTTTTACACTGAAATCAGTTTTTGGAAGCAAGCTATTGGGAGAGGGAAACCCTAAACATGCATTCTCATCCCTTAAAACAGTAGGGTCCCCACAGTAAAAAATGTAACATGTATCAAGCGCACGAACCGGAGTGAGACCCATTGAAATGAGGGTTAACACTTACAACACTTTGGGGCAATTTAACACACGGAAATCGTGTTATGCCAAACTGACGTGGGGTCTGCGAGGATTGAAACTGTATTGAATTCGATATAAACTTGCAATGGGGATGCACCAATATAGAGAAGTCTTATTAATTAAACAGAAAACATAGTAAGTGCAGACAATCTAGGAATCTCTCACTTGAAAAGATACATGGGAGAAGCTTTTAAATACTTAAAATACTTTGAAATGATACATTTTATCATGCACATTTGTCAGTAATCTCAAAAGGGAGAGGTGTGAAAAAGAAAGTAATTAATAAAGTTCATTCACATTCGCTTCTTTTATTGCAGGCAGGGTTTGAAGGGTGGATTTAAAAGCCCTGTTTTTTACCTTTAAAAATAGCAACAAAAATTTTATTGTGCTGGGTTTGATGCCTCACAGATCTGCATGGACACACTTTTGCCGGGAATCTCAAAAGGGAGCAGTGTGAAAAAAGAAAGTATTTGCGACTAGAATTTCTTTTTAAAACTGCTATTTTGCTTTCTTTATTGCAGGCAGGGTTTGCACGGGGGGGGGGGGGGGGGG
>MTQE01003428.1:291803-305446 GCA_014337955.1 Aspidoscelis marmoratus
CTGATCCAAAAGAACTGGACCAGACAGTTCTCTGGATGCCTCCTCTGGACAACATCCAATTGTATGTCTAATCCCCCACAAATCTGAGCAACTTATAAAACTCTGCTGGACATCTACTCAAGGACACAATGGTGGTGGAGAAAAAACTCTACATGGTAAGCATGACAGCGTACTCTAACCCGTTTTCAGTCTAACTCACAGCTGGATTTTTGCCACCTATGCTCTAGCCGTAGACCTTCCCGTTTCATCATCCGTAGCTCCACAGAATACCAAAGAGCTTTTTGGGCTTTACAAACCTGCCAAGGGACTGATTGTGTCAATAGCCCCGCTCATCTCTTGATTCCAAAGAGAGACCAGAGCTTCAACAGGAGCACCAGTCATGCCAACCAAAACCCACCCACCCCAAGCATTCAGGAATCACTCAGGTTCCATAAGTCACCGGGGGTGGACCATCTTAATGGGTCTTGTGCCTAACAGCAATTACCAAATGTCATCTTGTATTGCCATTTATCAGTAGTGACATCTAACCTCTGGAACCTTCTCCTTATTCACATCTGCATGGTGTGTATTATTATACCTTTTCAAACTATCTGTTCATGCAGGCATTCCTGTCATGATTCGGTGCCTGACCTCTTATCCTACCCAGTTTTAATGTTGTTTTTAATAAACAATTTTCATTATTTTAAATGGTTTTACTTTTTTACAAAACCAAAAGTTTATACTGTAAACACCCAAGGATATTTAAAATCGCTGGTGTATAGACGTGATCTATAATTAATGAGTTAATTTCTCCCTTGCTCCTTCCACTCTGCTTCCTCTGTAAAAAGACCAGCAAAAGGACTCTGGTGGAAATGCCATCTTTTATGGGAAGGAGAGAGCAAATATTGTCATGTTACTTTAAAGCAAAGGCCATGCTGTGGGCTGGGATGCAGGCACAGTGTCCTCTCAGGGAATGACAAATGGTCACATCATAGGTTGAGGAACCTCTTGTAAGAAAACACCTTGGAAAAAACCCAGGCTGTAACCCAATATACGCAATCCTTTACCTGAAGTTGTCAGTGTTGTTCTGTTACTGACACAAGGATAATTATGTCCACCACAACAAATTTGTAACCTCACCACAGTTCATAACAATTTCAGCCAGCATGCGTGTAATGTGTATGGATTGAAAGTGGAGAAGATTCAAAGAGACAGCCTAGGATTTCTCAAGACTGAACTGACTTCCCTGAATAGCACTTAATCTCAGTTGTAAACTTCACCTGAAAAGTGGTGGTGAAGAGGCCAAGCAGGTGAAAACATACAGTAATGAGTTCATGGAAGAAGATAAGGCACGCTGGAGTGGGAAGCTCAGGTTACCCCTCTCATCACAACTCTCCCCATTATTAGATGTCCATTGCTCTGGGCCTCTTGAAGAGGAAAGCTAGCAAAGGATTCCAAGACTCCCCAACATGGAGGCAGATTTTATCTTGCCTGAGGCGAGACTAGCTTAACTTTGGAATGCAAGGTAAATCCAATAAGTGCAGGGGTTAGTTTAGTAAGTAATTTAAGAAGACAGCACATTCCCTCATCCCTCTCCCCACAGTATACTTGTCAAAGTCATGTCTAAGAGAACAAAAGAACTGCTTCTAGACTCACCTTCCACCCTGCTTCATAAAAATTCAAGATATAAAGTAACAGGAACACACACACACAAGGTTTGAAGTTCAGTTTGCAATTTCGTTTTGTATGTTCAATTGAAGTGCCTTAGCTCAGTTTCCAAGAGAATCCAGAACTTATACAAGACTTCAATTTGTAGAAGGGTTGTTTTTCTATCCAGACATCAGTTACTTATCCTACTGAATTTAGATATATCCAGAATATCCATGCTTTATTCCAGAATATCCAAATAGAGTGGAATAAGTGACTGATGTCTGTATGCAATAGAAGAGGGTTGTGAGTGATATTCCTGGGTCTTCTGCACAAGCTCTTGCACAGCTATCTGCACACACACACACACACACCTTTTATAGTTATTTTATTTTAACTGATTGGACAGATCAAAGTACTTTAGTTGTCATGGAGTGTGTTCCAATGAATGCAGTGCATGGAATTCCCATTTAAAACAAACTGTGACTGTGAAGTCTGTAGTTATTCAGGGGCATGGAAAACACATTTATTTCACAAATAAAATTTCATTCGAACTCTAAGCATTAGAATGCAAAATACCATGCTTATCCTCTAAACATTAAGAGCCTGCTACAGGCATATATTATTCCGTGTGCAGTCTGTTTGCACGCTGTAACATGTGACACAGCTCCAAATATTTTTCTGCACAAAATCTTCTCCAGGTTCTTGTGCAACAGTTTCCAGAGAAGCACTAATGAAACTGAGCCTCACTCCTTCAGATACCTACTGAAAAATGTTCTATGTAGCATGTGCTTAGTCTTCCCTGAGTCCTACCTGCAAAATTCTACATCTTAACATTTGACTTGAGGACACATAGTTTTGAAATATTTCTTGTGTACATTTAACAGATACTTACAGAGGCTGTTTCCCTACAACGTAGGCTATTTTGGCCCACATAATGTGGCCCACTGAGTCTGCCCCACAATGGGCTGGATTTGCAATAGCTTGCTCTACAGGCTGTCTGCATTCAGACAGCCCTTCGTGTCCCAGTCCTAAGAGCCAGTTTTGAAAGCTGAGCTCAGGCTCTGAAACTGGCACTCAGTCTTTAAAGTCTGGAAACTAATGTTCCAGGCCTTTGGGATTTCCAGCCAGACCCTTTTGGGTACTGCAGTGACTTCTTGCACCACTTCTGGGAGCACTTCCGTGACACAGCCCATACCAAGCTGCACCCCTTTGTGGTACAGTATGCCAATAGTACAGCAGTTCGTGGACCACTTCTTTCAAGGTAGGACAGTAGACTAGGTTAGAGTGCCATTTTGACCAGCGAGTGAAAATCTGGATTATATTCAAACAAACTGGTCTCTTGCAAGTGAAATAGAGGCTGGGTGTGGAATTAAATTTTTAATTTGTTTCCCACTTCTCAGCTTTCTGTCTTTCCTCCAACAACGGGGTCAACATACAGCATTGATACTTCTATGTGCAGGACTCAATAATAAATTGAATGATGTTTGTATAGATGAACAACTGAGTCTGCCCTGGGCCTTATTCCAGATTATATCTCAGAATAGGGACCTGCAGTTCACAAACTAGTGCAGATTATAGAAGGCCTCACCCATGCCCTGCTGTAGTGTGCACTATCACACAGACAGTATGTCTCCATTCTAGAATATAATCTGGAATAAGGTGCAGTGCACAAAGAGCCTTAATTACTAAAAACAAAACAAAAACAGTTTTTGAAATATGCCCTAAGGTAGTGATGATAACTCAGTAGAACAACATAACCAGTTAAAATATTTAGGTGTGATATTTAATGATTCATTTATGTGGAAACTCCACACAGGTTACATAAAAACTGTAATGGCTAAGTCAGTTGGAAGTATAATTAACTTTAAAACACAAAAGGGGCAGATAGACCGTTTGCTTTTTTTCAGCCAGATTATACTTCAACTGAGCTTTGGTTTCAGAATGTTGGGACAGAACACAATGACTAATACATTGGTGAGTTAGGAAATATTCAAAACAATTTTTGTAGAAAAAAAAAGTTAAGATTCCTTAAATCTATCCCAAAGTTTGTTTTTGGACTTGTTTTTAGCTGAATTGGACCATCTCTCAGTTAAATTCATTATCAATGAATCCTTAGTAGCCTATAAAAACAGGCTTCATTATGAAATTTTCATTAAGAACTCTTGGTGAAACAGTGCTTTGACCTTCTAAATATCCAAAGGGATTGGAAACCTTTTATGCAAATGTTTCTAGAGAAATAATGTTTTTTTCCCCCAAAGTTCTCATTGAACCTTGTAAATTGGGAGAATTAAACTACTGACTGAGTAACAAGGACATGGCCCTTACTGGGACATCTACATTTCCTTGGTACTATAGTATTTAATATGACTGTCAAGTGATGTCTCCACCTCAGATTAGAGGCAACTCAGCTCTGGGAAATTAGCAGCATCCCCACAAGAACTTTGGATTTTAGGACTACTGGTTTGGTTTAACTGGTAATGGATCAAGGCCAATCTTAAGAAATTGGGAGACATTTGTCTGATCTTGATACAAAGTGTCTTTAATAAGGTTCTAAAAGGCACACATGAAATAATTTTATTACATATCAAATGGCAATGATAAATGTAACAACAGTAAAATAAACATTTTCAGAGTTGGGTTACTTACTTTAATAGTAACTTTTTTATTTATAGCAGAAAATGTTTTATAACATTTTTATGGTTGGGTGAATTAGTCAAATGTATTTGTACCTTGTAGCAGGAGAGTTTACTGTAAAGTGACACAAAGTCAACAAAAAGATTTTTACTGCTTCCTAAACTCGAAGCCAAACAGCAGAGAACATGATTAAGCAAACAAGGAAATGAAATAGATTGTTCAGCAAGGCACATCAGCATAGGGATTTTCTTAGCCAATCAGAAACTTTTTACAAGGCAAAATTCAGTAGAATTACAATAAGGTCTAGTTTCAAAAGTGTCTGCAGCTGGAGAGAAATGACACTGCAGTTTGGAGACCCTCAATGAAATGAACTTTCCTCTGTGATTCTCCAGGCTGAATGTCAGTTGTGCTTCCACAATGAATTGTGGTGCATGTGCAAAGCCACAATAACCCTTTTTGCCAGAAACATCATTTACTATATTTAATTAAAATATACACGCTAAAAAGAAAAAGGAAGAAGAACCAAGTTAATAGGGAATAAAGGATGAGATTGCTTTATCTGTATCAAACAGAAAGTGAAGTGAGGAGAAACCTGCTTAGGGTACAGAGAATTATACCATTTTCAGGGTCTTCCCTTGATCAGGAAAAGTCATCTCAGTGGTGAACAAAAACAACAAAGCACAAATATTCAGCTAATGGGTAGATTCCAACAAACTTAAAGGGAGGGAGAAATGCCAGCACTCTGGTGAAGTTCTTGCCACCTGAGAATGGTGTTTTGAGGCATAGTATCCTGGAAAACAAAAATTTTAATCAGTTTTTCTTGCCTAATGAGAACAGACACCATTGTGAGATGTCAAGAAAGGGTGTTTTTCCACCGCACTCCTTTAATCCAGGTCTAAGAAGATCTGTATCTAAGGAATGGGTACATTCCTTAATCCGGATCTAGTAGATCTGGATTAAGGAAAGTACCGAATGTGTTTCCATGGGTGGTCTAGCACCCAATAGCAATGGGTGGTAGCCTCCCTGCCATGCAAACACTGGCGCACCCATTTGGAAATCTGGATCTATCCATGAGGGGTCTGCTTGTCACCTCAGGTTTTTGGGGGGACAGGGGGTGCAATCTCTGAAGTGGCTTCAAAGTCATTTCGAAGTCACTTCGAAGTCTGTGCAAAACAACTCCATTGAAGTCTGTGCTGATCTTCAGAGTGAACTTCAAAGTAACTTCGGAGTGACTTCGAAGTGACTTTGGAGTCACTTCGAAGTTCACTCTGAAGATCAGCACAGACTTCAAAGATGCTCTGGAGCTATTTTGCACAGACTTGAAATGACTTTGAAATTACTTTGAAATTACTTTGAAGCTTAGGTTTTGGGGCTCCCCCTCCCCCTAGCCTCCTCTGGACCTCATTGCCACACAAGCGTGGAAACAGGCTCCCTTTAATCCAGATTTTTCTGGCTGAAGATCCCATTGTAGACCCCATTAATGGGGTATACTGAAAATCTGGATTAAAGGCTAGAAAGTACCCATTTGATCCGGATTTCCCCAGCGGCAGTCAAAACAATCGGGTCCCAAATGGGTGCCGTGGTGGAAATGGGATCATCCGGCTCACACCCAAATGGGTCCTTAATGGGTGCAAAAATGGGTAATTTCTGACAGTGGAAAAACACCCTAAATGTGACTATATTCCTGATCTGGTTAGCCCTTGTCTTGGTGGCAACTTACACAGGGAGATCAAGTTGCTTGGTACCTCAACATGCAGCAAGTCTTAGGAGATGAGAGTGAGTTTGCATCTTATCTTCAGAGCAATAACAGCAACATGGTTAACCCACAGCTATCTGGACCCCAAGCATACACAACAGAAAAAGTTAAGAAGTTCAACTCTTTCTGCAGGAAGGATATAGTGGACCTCATGGAGCCATGTGGCACATTGTGAACTCCAGTAAAAAACAGATATCAGAGTTCAGATTTGTGGAGATGGAGTGGATCTAACAAAATGCAGAGACTCTGAGTGGACAGGGGCATCTATTCTTAGATACAAAAATTTACCCTCAGGCCAAGTGGGAAAACAAGGAAGTTGGGCAATGTTCCGGCTTTCAAAATACACAAAAGACATAAACAAGCTGCATTAATCCAATAAGTTATTCACGCCAATCTTGCAGCTGCTCTCACTTGAGATATGAACTCAATCTGTTTTAAATGTTGCTTTCCTGCAACAGGTTGACAGCACTGAATCATGGTGCAAAAAAAAAATAAAAACCCTTTAGCAAAACAAGAAAAATGAGCATTGTTGAAGTTTTGTGTAAGGAGACCAAAGGGGAGTGTACTGTAATGATGGTGTTAATTCCAATCCCACACTTTCTATTACCTCAAATGGGATTCTAACCCAAACATAAAGTTCTGTTGCTGTAAATGGTGTCTCTGCAATCATCCCTTCCTGACTCCAGGGTCCTGATGCTTGTGTTCAATATATGATAGCAGGCAACCAAAAATGTAAATAGGGTGTTCAGAAATAAGCTTAGGATTGCCACTATTTTACACTTTAAATAGATTGACCTTTTCCAATCTGATCTTGGTTTCATACTCACAAAGGAAGGAGGTTAAATATAGAACTATCCTCAGGTAAAGGGGCCGTAAAAATATTTCACGTCCTCAATGGAGCATGAATTTTGTTCCTTTCCCCTAGGAAAAAAATCAACTTGAAGATGATGATGACGATTATAGTTTATTTCTAAAGCGCTGTACATGTACTCAGCGCTGTACAATATTATATTATCTTAGACAGGTCCCTGCCCTCAGGCTTACAATCTAAAGAGACAAGAAACAAAAGGAAAATGGTGTGGGAGGGAACAGGAAACAGCAAAGAGCAAACACTTGAGGTCTTCAGTTCCAATTCTTCTGTTCATTTCTTATTGCTGACGTTTTCCTGTTCTCTTTACTTTGAATTTTCTCTTCATTGATGGAACTGAGATGAGCAATCATTGCCCTTCTGATTCAGTTAGTTCTGGCTTATCTTAATTAAACAACATATTGAGAGCTGTGAGTAGCCCAAGGTCACCCAGCTGGGTTTGTGGAGGTGTGTGGAATCAAACCTGGTATTCCCAGATATGAGTCCGGCTCCCTAGCCACTAGACCAAACTGAAGGAGACAGGTACTTTCCCTGGTGGCCAAATCAATGAATTACTAGACTAGGGGAAAGACGAAAAGAATGAATGAAAGGGAAAGTATCAACCAGCTACAGCAAGGTGACTCTGGTATTGTTGGCACATGGGAGTCTTAATGCATGAATGGGAAACATTTTGGGACACGAAAAAACTGTGCAAGATGGATGGCTTGTATTTTCAGCACTTACCTTGCCGAATCCAAACCAATGGGACTGAACCAGCAGGGCCCACCAATTAAAGTCAAAACAAGGCAGTCTCCACAACAGTCCCAAAGTTTGCATGAGCCCCAGGGCCAGCCTCAAAGAGTTCTGAAGGACTAGGAATGAAGGCTCCTATCCTTGGAGTGTTTTGGTGCACTGTAGAAATGGGTCCAACAGGAGTCAAGAAAAAGAAGCTTCCCTAAACTAGATTATGCTCCATCCTGTGTGGATGGAACATACCAGCAGTGGGTTCCTATATTTCACACTAATTGCAGAAGGTAGGTAAGAAACAACAAATGTTCAAAGTCCCTAATACTTCTAAGGGTTTTGCTTGACATTAATGGAGTTTACATCATTACAAGCACAAAGTTCTGCTTGACCTTAGTGGAGATTACATCATTGTAAGCACAAAGTTTCCACCTGTGTGCATGATGAACATTTGATCTATGTACTAGTAAATTTCACACAAAAAGCTCAAGATTTTCTACTAGGTTTACAGCAATAATCTAGCTGTATTGCCATGTTGGAACCAGTCTACCCCACCCTTGCTTGAGGAAGAAACTCATAAACTTGAGAACTGAATTAGTAGTCCTGTTTCACAGATCTTATCAGTATAGGTAGAGAGAAAATAGAAGTAGTTTTTAACTTTAATCCAGAAGACAAAGACACTGTCAGTGATTGTCAGTGGCTAGAAGAGTTGCACAAATCAAGATGAATGAAACACCCATATGAATATGAAGTATAATCTTTCTCCTTTGCTCTGCTAAATAGAGAACGTTACTCCCACTGGGCATGCATTTCTGGAGTGCACGAAAGCTATCATATGAAAAGGGTTGAAAAGCTGGGATAAATCAAATAGTTGTCATTACACTCCTCAGGAATACATTTTTATGTTAAAAACTGAAAACTAAAGTTTAAAATGATGTTGAATAGGTCAGTATCATCATTAACACTATATCTGCATAATTCTTCGACAACTGGTTGGCACCATAGGACATTCTGCAAAGTTATCATTTTAATGCATTATTAATGTAGTCATCCCTTTTATAATGTAGTGGTTTGTTTCCAGGAAACCACGCTGCTATAACATTGCCAAGTGGTTGTGGTTGAAAGATCAAGGACTGTTACAACTGGAAGGAGAAGACCTAAGATATGGTTGGCATGGCTATCTGTGGTATGATAAGGCAAGAGTTAACGCTGACTTTAGGAAACGTTTTATAAGAAATGCCTTATATAAAACTTGGTTGAATTATAAAAATAAGCTGTACAGGAAAATGCCACAAGAAGGGCTTTTAAAAGAGTTTGGTGAAAGAAGAGTATGTTTGAAATATGATAATATGTTGCCTAAAAAAGATGATGTTAATAAATTTGATATTGATTTGATATTAAAACAAGAGAACAGTTAAATCGAGAGGGAAAAATATACAGTGGTTTACATATGTACAACTTGTAGATATTTTTTGAAAAGATAAAGAGAATGTATATTTTGAATGGGAAAAACAAGATTGGGAGGTAAAACTGAGTAAGACGGAAAGGGCTACGATAGGCTTGATGTATAAAGTTTTACTTCAAATGGAAATGGAACATGAACAGGTTAAAGACTGTATGATTACGTGGGCAGGGAACCTTGGATATAATATAGAAATGGACCAATGGGAGAAATTGTGAGTAAAAGATCTAAAATTTATGGCCTGTATGTCACTGAAAGAAAATATATATAAGATGATGTATAGATGGTATATAATACCACATAAGTTGGGGGATATGTATCAAAACATGTGTATGAGATGCTGGAAATGTAAAAAAGTAGAGGGAACAGTTTGTCATATGTGGTGGACATGTGAAAAAGCAAGAAAATATTGGGTAGTAATAGGTAACTGGATGAGAGAAATTTTGAAGAATAACATTATGATGAAACCAGAATTCTTTTTGTTGCAAATAGCAGACAATATTTTAATACTACAAAGATGTTGATTTTATATATGGTGACTGCAGCCAGATTGTTATATACATAGAAATGGAAGGAAGAAGAATTACCTACAGAAGTAGACTGGTTAATTAAATTGATTGAACTGGCTGAAATGGACAAACTGACAAATTTACTAAAGGACAAACCAATAAAAAAGTTCCTGCAAAATTGGAGCCCCCTTATTGACTATTTACAGGAATTGGAGGTGATGACTGAGGGTTCTGGCTAATTACTAAAAAGCATGTGGAAAAAGAACAAAAGGCATACAAGGGGAGCATAAAACTAAAGAAGAAGAAGAGTCTGAAGAATGGAGGAAGTCACACAGGCAACATTAAAGCATTGTAACAATTGGATGTGGGGAACTTACTGTATTTTGCCAAAGTGATGTGAAAATGCTTTGGAAAATATATAAAATATATAAAACACATTGATTTAAGGAAAGCAATCGCAGGAAAACTTCCCTCAAATGATGGTTTTCTATAACTTGCAAATACCCTTATACCACAGTTTCACTTGATATGAAGCAATGTAATGTGAGGAAAGCCACACTGTACCAGCTGTACAGTGAAACCCTACTGTAGAAGGCGCACTATAGGAAAGATGACCATTTACTTATAGAAAGATCATTATTGGTAGAAATGATGCCTAGACAGAAATGTTTGACTTTTTTTTGGGGGGGGGGTCTGAGATTTAGAAGTTATGTGATATGTTCATTTCCCTGATGTTCTCCACTACTGCACATATGGACACAATGAAATATAATTGCTACAGCTAGATTAGACACTGGTACTAAATGGAAATAATTCAGACTTCATACCCTATTTCAAATTGCACTTTTTTTAGTACTTTACAAATTACTCAAGGCACAAAAGAAGATTATCTGCTTTTCTTTCCAAAGATAAGCACTCAAGAAAAGAGCTGTGGCTCCGTCACAGAACATATCATCATCATGTCTTTATTTGCACACCACCTTTCCATAGTATACGCAAAACAATTTACAAGCAGGTATTCAACAAATAAAATGCAGATGCAAATTACAAAACCTATATATCACTATATAACATAATGCATTTAAGCCTATCATCCAGAAATATCAAAACATCTTCTATTGCAACTAAAATAGTGGCAGCTTTCTACTGCCTGTACTTTTTCCTGTGATGAAAGTCAAATTGTTGTAGGAGTTCAGTAATTCATCTAATGCAGACATAGCTAATGAAATGCCTTCACTGGTGATCATGATGGTTGGGAGCAGGAATGCTGGAGGTGAAGAGCATCAGGAGGACATCATATTTGTTATACCTGCCAGAAGTTGAAGTATCATGTTTCAGTAATTCTCGATAATATGTGGCCATCTCTCTTGAACAATTTTCCATTTATACAGCCTGATATTATCACTTGTCTCTTTTTTCTTGAAGTATGTATGGGGATCATTGTTCCATTTTGCATTTGTCTGCTGCAGACTCTCTGTATCTCTGGACCCTTTAGCTATTCCAGAACTCTGTTGAGCTGCAAACAACTAAAGATGTATAATGGGGTGGTATAGATTGATTGATTGTACTTACGTGAAGATGCATTCTCGACAGTGGTCAAGACATTGGTTTACAAAGGGTTAACTTCTTCCTGCCCTATTCATTGACCACAGGGCCCAGCTGCAGCCTCAGTGGTTTTAAACGTTTTCTGCACGCTGAATTGGTGGCTGTTTAGAACCTGGGAGAGTCCAGGAAGGCCGAGGAGGCTGTGGCTGTAACAAGGAGGGAAAGTCAGCTCACTCTAGCTAGCCAGCTGTGGGCCTTAGCTGTAGTGTTGTATGTGGCACTTAGTACATGGTTCCCTCTTAATAGCTATGAAGAGCTATGAAGAAAGCCTTAAGTTTGAGCCAATTTCCCTAGTGCTTTAGATAAACATAACCCCAGGTACCTTGTAATGTATGCCCCTGGGAATGTGCACCCCAACCATGCAAACTCACATCCCAGGTGACCAGAATGCAACCAAGTTCGTTCAGGGGCACTCCAGCTTCCAAATGATCATCCACCAACCCAGTGACTTTCTAACTGGCAAAGGAAGTGCAACTCTTTCCCATGATGAAACAGATATGTGATATGCCCAAGGGAGAAGGAACCACTGTAAAGGCCTAGAGTGAAACCTAGCCCAATGTACCAGACATATCAGGGACATTCAAGATAGAGGCTGATTGTATCTTTCTTACTTCCGATATGATGGAATCTATCCTATCCAGGCTTGGTGCCATCTGGTTATTGCTGGTATCTAAAACTGCCCCAAGGTGACCCAAATGTTGTGAAGGCACCAAGGAACTCTTCTCTTCATTAATTACAAAACCATGAGCCCTCAAAATAGATCAAGCAATATCTAGAGCTTGAGCAGCTGCTTTGAGGATGGGCTTAAAATGAGTAAATCAATATATGCATAAATAGCCACACCCCTCAAATGTATTAATTTTAGAATGGGGGCTAGGATCTTTGTGAAGACATGAAGAGTGGCTGAAAGCTCAAAGCCTGATACTGATAGTGGGTGGGGCAAACCTGAAAATGGAGGAATTTCCTGTATGTAGGATCAATAGCTATGTGATGGTAAGCTTGCGTTAGAACAATGCTAATTAACCAATCTTGAGGAGAAATCGAACCCACAAATGTTGAGAGACACTCCATCCTGAAATATTTCTTAATGATAAATTTATTCAGAAATTTTAGGTCCAGGATAGCCATCCAGGAACCTCCTGTCCTGGGAACAAGAAACTGTTGGATAAACCCCCAAACCTTTTTCATTAACAGGAACAGGTTCAATAGATGCCATATCTAACAAGGCTTTAACTTCTGCCTGAAAGGCCATCTGCTTAGTGTGTTCTCTGGAAAAGGATGTCTTAACCTTTCTGTCCTGAGGCACCGAGTGAAAATTCAAGGCATAGCCATTAGTGACCACAGAAATAACCCAACTGTCACTAATGCTCCCAGCCCAAAAATCAGCAAACTCTAACAAACAGCCCCCAGTGGTGGGGATGGAAAACTACAGTCAGGAGGAATAGGACTGCTGTTTTGTAGAATGAAAGGAGCCCTGGTAGGAGCCCTTGCCGTGTTGAGGACAGGACCCTCTAGAACTGTGCCCATAAGACTGCTGGTATGGCCAATTCCAGGATGACTGCAAGGACTCTTTGGGCTGGTTGGAAGGATGTTGAGCTATGGGCTGTGACCTCAAAAAAGATCTTCTGCCATATGGCTTGTGTTCCTTTGCCTTTGAGAAGGAAGAAGCACCCGATGGTGTAGAGGGGGAAATCAGCTTCTTATTCTTGGTTTCTATGAGGAAGTACTTGAGAACATCTTCACCAAAGAGTTTGGCTGCCTTGAAGGGCAGGGACACCACCTACATCTTTTGATGCTGCATCTATATTCCAATGACGGAGCCACAGGATTCTCCTTACCACTGTGGAAATGGCCATTGCCCGCAAGGTAAGCTGCATGGCATCCAAAGATGAATCTCCACAAAAGGCAAGGGCTTGCCTGTTGTCTTTGAGCACGTGTCTGGATTGATGAGACAGGAGATTATCTGTCCACTTCAGTGCTCCTCTGGCAAATAGGGATACATGAGATGAAGCACAGGTAGAAAGAGCAATTGTCTCGAATTCTCGCTTGAAAAGAGACTCCTGTTTTCTCTCAAGAGTCTCACACAAATTATCCTCCCACTGTTTAGGAAAAATGGGTTTGAGACTAGTTGTAGCATGGAGCCATCTATAGCGGGGGTGTCCCACATAGTTGCAGAGGACCCCTGGACTTCAAAAAGCTTCTTGGAAAGCACAGGTAGCCTCTTAGGTGTACAAGGAGCCTCCCACTGTTGTTTGATGAAGTTCTGGGAAACCACAGATGTTAAAGCAAGATCTGACACAGTACTTCCTTATCTGAGAATTTATTAAGGCAATTTGACATGGCTAGCCACGGAAGGAGTCCTTGGTACTCCTTAACATACAAGAGGTATTTCTCACTTATATCGTCAAAAAAATAATGCCCCTTCCGGATAGTAACAGTACATCAGATATAGGTAAA
>MTQE01003428.1:313146-336509 GCA_014337955.1 Aspidoscelis marmoratus
GGGGGGTGGGTGGCTGATCTGCGGAGCGCCCGCGCCTGATCCAGGCGCTCGCGACCCGCAGATGGGTGAGATCGGGGCACGGGGTGAAGCCTTTGGAGTTCGGAGCCAGGGGCTCCGAACTCCAAAGTCGTCCTGCCCCATAGGGGCCTTGCCCCGGGCCCTCCGATGGGCACCCGGGTGCCTGGGCACTTTCGTGCTAGCTCCACTGGGCCCGATCCGGCCCCGTAGACCTGGCACGAAGCGCGGAGCAGCTGCTTGACAGTGCTGCCCGCCCCTTGGGTGCTCTCACCCAATGGGTGGCAGCGCTGCGGCTGAATCCCCGCCCCTGGCCGGCCTTTGCCGGCCAAGACAGTTCCGGGTGCTTTTACCATTCACACACAGGTGCGCCGGAACGCGTTCCGGCGCGCCTGTGTGTGAATGGTGAAAGCGCCCGGAAGTGTCTTAAGCTTCCCGCCTGCACGCGTTCCAAATGGAACGCGTTGCAGTGCGAAAAAGCCTCAGGTCTTTTCCTTATCCACTTTGTCTTCAATCTTCTCCAAAAACTGTCTATGTGGTACCTTGTGGCACCAGAGATCTATCCAGCACTGAAATACATTGCTTCATACTGGTTCTTGGTTTGCTCCACTTTAGGGAGCTTCCTGTTATTTACTTCAATCATGGCTAATTCTTGGCTTTCTTTCACATAGTCTGCCAATGCATGCATCTCTTCTTCTACTGTCTGCCTCATTTGCAAAAGTCCTCTGCAGCCTGTTTTTCTAGGCAAGTACAGCCTGTCGATATCGCTGCGGGGATGCAATCCATGGTGAATCATTATCAATTTCCTTGTTTTTTTTCTGTCCAGGTTGTTAAGCTCTGCCTGTGTACAGTTCACAATTCCAGCAGTGTATCTGATAACAGGTATGGCCCAAGCATTTATGGCCTTGATAGTGTTGCCACCATTCAGTTTGCTCTTTAAAATTTTTCTGGTTCTCTGGAAGTATTCTTTACTGACCATAGTTTTCACATACCCTTGCTTGACGTTGTCCAGCTGCAAGATTCCCAGGTATTTGTAGGCTTCCGGCTGGTGGCATTTAATGGCTTGTCCATTTGGCATTTCAGTGCCTTGACTTTTAGTTATCTTTCCCTTCTTTAGTGCCACTGTGACACATTTATCCATGCTGAATTCTGTGCTTCTGCTGCTGTTATTATTATTATTTAACATTAAAAATATATCCAAGTACATTTTGAAATGAACAAAAAGCAAAAAGGCCTTCATTCATATATATATGAAATTATGGATAGCTGATTTCATGAAGCTTTATTCTACAATAGCAAAACCATTTATCATGATCAGTACCAAGAAAAGCTCAATCAGTAACTGAAAGCTAAGGCAGCCAATTCATTTGCTGTAGGCGAATTCTAGTGGCTCCTCTAAGTCATGCAAAGTTTGTAATTTCTTGAATGCCTGAGGTGATGAGGAGGTGTCTTCTGTTATGAGTCAGTTACTAGGTGTGCTGGGATACACATAGAAATGGGATTGCAATTTCAATCTCCTGGCAATGAATGAAAGGCATTGAAGGAGAAGTTAACCAACTTAGGGAATGAACTCTGGTGCAACCAACTATTACTCCTTCAAAATCAGTTACTATTCATGTTTTTTCATGTGCTTGCAATGACCAATCAAAGACCCAGATCAGACAAGTCAGGAAGTACCACAGAAGTACTCAAAGTGGACGTTATCCTCCAGTCTCCCCTTCCCATCCAGGCAAGCACAATTATGTTGTAAGTACAAACCTTTCTAATACCATCCAGACATAGTTTCAGAAACAAGGACATATCCAGACAGCAAGAGGAAGCATCTAATATTTAAAAAGATCCCGCAGGTGCACCTTACCATGGTCCACTAGATGCAAGCAGCAAACTCCAGCATTGATTTGCCTACCTGCACATCTAGCAAGCTGCATACAAATTCACCTTTCTGGAATCTCTGGGAGTCAAACACTTGTTTGTTCCCTCTTTTTTTATTGTTTTTAACAGACAGTTCCTGGAAGTTCCCAGGAAGGAGACTTTATACGTACCTCACAAGATATACAGGTAAAATGATTATCACAGAAAACCTAGCATTGCTGCTGAATTTCCTGTGAGTACAACTTTTTTTGTGAAATGCAAACAATAATATGAATTGAAAAAATGAAATTTTCCAAACACTTGTGATTTAATAGCACCTAGTTGATAACTGGAGCAAAATATGAAAGAGGATTCACATTAAAATCCATGAGATATCTATACAAACCTATGGTCAGTAAATGAAGTTGTTAAACTGAAATTGTTTGTTTTTTAACCAGGTCAAGCACTCTTGTTTTAAAGCACAGTGCTTTTGCCAAGGGCAGTGAGAATACAAGGAACGTCTCCTATTACAGATCTGCTTACAGATGTGACATTTCATTGACTCCTTTCTCAAAATAAATACATACATTAATTTTAAGTTGAAGTTCAATAAAAACTTACAGCTTCAAAGCACAAAGTCACAACAAAGTTCACTGAGAAGCCTAAAGGCCTAGCTGCACACAATATTCCTGAAGCAGGGATGTGCATGAATGTTTTGGGGGCATTTGATTCGAAATGAATCAGATGCTCAAAAATCCGTATTCATACAAATAGAATGCATTCGAATGTGTTAAAATTCTATTCAGTATGAACCTATTTGTATTTATTCATACAGACATTCAATATGTATCTGCTACAAACAGATATGTATCTGATATGAATAAATACATATCTGCATATGAACAGATACGTATCTGCATATGAAAAGATACATATCTGCTATGAACAGAGACACATCTGATACGGTTCTCCAGCTTAACAAATCCCAAACTATTTGTACGAATGTCCAGAAACATTCATGTTCATTCAAATGTTAGCATATGAATATTGTAATATTCAATTCATGTTCAAATGTCCAAAAATTGAATATTTGCACACATCCCTATCCTGAAGCACTTTGAGCCAAGAAAAAAAGCATGTTCCATTTCAGGGATGTGCACATTCATAGAGCCTAGTCACACTTTGCTGCATGGAACGTATAACAATGCCATGCTACTGCAATTCACTTTGGACTGCAAAGGCTGCATTTGCACCAGCACTCACAGTAGAAATCCAGGGCCATCCAACTTCTACCACATGGCCAGCCTTTGCCATAGCAATCACAACAGGGTGCACAATTGCACAGTTGCAGCTGCACTGGTTCCTTGTAGCTTCATACTCTGTGTTTATTCCTTCAGAGCTACAGTTGATGGGGGCAGCTTCTCAATGCACCCAGATAAAAGTCATGGAACAGTAAATATAGGCACTTACCCAGAAGTGGCTGGAACTGTTCCTGAAGGGTAAGCGTGAAAATGCACAATTGAAATTCATATGAATTTGGCCGATATTTGGATATTCAAATTCAAATCGAATGTTGGCATGTTCAAAGATTGGCATTCAAATTTGAATTGAATGTTTTGAGGCACCAGTATGAAGCTTAGTATGGGATTCGTATGGGACTGAACATTCGATTTGAATATGAATCCAACAATATTAGAAGGGCATCTATTCAAATTAATATTAATTAATTTCCTCCCCATACCACAGCCACACAATATGAGGTCACACTTTCCAGTGATAAACGGAGGCGTACAGATGTTATGCCTCCTTGATCCAGTTTACCACAGGTGACCCATCTTGGGACTGTAAGGCACACTTCTCAAACCTAGCTCCAAAGTTCATATGAACTTCAAGGCCAGTACAAGGCTTGATTGCTCACAAATTGCATTGGTGGAGGAGGTGTATTTTATTGTGCTAAACCAGGCATGAAGACCAAAGATCACTTCAACATGATCCAAGGCACTCAGACATGCTGTGTCAATTGTTGCTCTGCAGCTTGAATTTACTACCTATCACTGTTTGTACTGCAAGAGATGATGAATGGGACAAATGATTGCAGGGAATTGTTGAGTCATTGGAAAGGTGGCAACAGAGAAGTGATGGAGCAAGAAAAATGTAATAAAAGTGATATAATTTAGAAAATAAAAGTAAAAGCCCACAATTTTTTTTTTCAAGGCACCATTCACATATGCGCCTAAGGTACTCTATAAGCTGTGATCTTGGACATCAAAATGTTACTGTTCCCGAGGCCTCTGCATCTGCCCATTGAAGCAAACTATCTATAATCCACTTTCAAGTACTCTGAGGTTGCTTCAATGGAGAAATTATCCCCCCCCCCCAATGTGGATGGGGAAAGTGGTGACAAGGGCTATGACTTTCTGCTGCAGGCTTAAAATGGCTGACATTTAGCACAATTTCTGGTTTGTTGCTGCAAGTCCTATATGAATGAAGCCAAAGGAAAGATCTGCAGATGTTACATATCTCACATTATACTGGGCCAATTATGGGTAATCCAGCTCAGGATTGGAAGGAAAGTTGGCAGTGAGGACCAAGGGCTATTTGCTGCGCAGCAGCCCATTCCACCTACCTTTGGAGGCTGGAAATGAAGTGGTGCTGGGCTCTTATGCACTGGTATATAGACTCAGCTGCTCAGAACCATCTACAGAAGGGTCTGGGTTTGTCTATTACCAAGGAATGCATAGACGACCAAAGCAGTCTCCTCTTGCAGGAGGCTTCAGTGTCGTTTTCTGACTAGAGCCTGCTCCAATACCATGTCCCAAGTTGATATAGCATTCCATGGGAGCCACTGGTCTTCCAGTAGACCAGTCCACAATGCAGGTAAATTGTTCCTAGGGGGCTACAGAAGTAGCCAAAGTGCCTCATTTCATTACCAATGAACAAAAAATCAAGAAACAAGATCATCTGGCACGTTATTCCTTAATATTGAAAATACCACTCAGAAGCCTTGTTTCTTATTAATAGGTATAGAGGAGGGTAGGTGCTAGAGTGCTCCAGTGGATATCCTAGATACAAGCAGATATGTGCAGGAACGTTCTGACAATCAAATGTTGACATTCGAATTTGAATACACATTTGAATTTAAACATTCAAATGAATTTTGAATGTTCCAAAACATTTGTCTGAATTATTTGAATCATTCGAATGTACAAATACGTATGTATTACATATGTATCTGTATGAATATCATACGTATCTGTACACTTTTGTGCTTATAATATGGAATGAAAATGGGATGCATATGGAATAAAACAGGCCTATAGACAAGAACTTGGTGGCAGCACTCCTGACAATCACTTTGCCATAAAGGGAGCAGAACTTGACTAGGTCAGGGCAATGGCCTATGCCCACAGGTTACTCCAATCCTGTTTTCCTCCACTGATGGGCTAAGTGTGTTCACTGAAAGTAAAAAGGGAGTACTGGAAATTCCAAAGGCAAGATCATCATCAGTATCACATGCAACCTAACTTGCAACTATGCACATTGAATCTAATTCGCAACTATGCACATTGGAACTGAACTGCAATTGGGTTATTTGAATGGTAATGCTATTGTCATCCCTGGTATGAAATTAGAGCATTGTAGTAATATACACACCACATCCTTAGACATGCAAAGTTTGCACAAAGTGAGAAAGACTTATCTTAAATGCAAGCTATAATCTTTCTTAGTGTGTGAGGCCCAGATATGTGGGAAACAATCTTTAAATAATTAAACATGACCATCCTGGCTTATCTTTAATTAATGAAGAAGCAAAATCCAAGCACCTTTAGAGCCCCAGGATATTGTTTTACAATTATATTACAACCAATCCTTAATTGTTTCACTTTGAAATTATTTATCTTTCTTCCTTCTGAAAATCCCTTCTGAGACCCTTAACACAGTTACCACAACTACTAGCTCTATAGACTCTATTACCCTGGAGGTGCTGTAAGATCACTTAATACATTTGGTTTAACAATTAAACATCCACCACTTGTTCTCTTAAGTTAAATATTTATTACTGTTTAGTTGCTTGGTTTTCTAAGGCCATTTCTGCACTCTTCAGTTGACTGAACCAAGTGGCTGCCTAGTATGCTTTGTCTCCATGGAACTAATGCTGATCTGGCCCAGAATTGTTCCAAATGGTCCCTGTTTTGGATTAGCTATAGACCTTTTAAGAGGTCTACAACTGTACTAATGCCATTTGTGATTCCACACCTGATCTAAAACAAGGAGAACGGTGTTGTCCTGGACTTAGCAAAACATCACAATGCCAATGGGCTACCACAACCACCCTATCTTTGCAGCTTTGGTACCTCCTCCAAATCTATGTGGTTGCTCTTCAATTAAACTGCTAGTATTCAATCAACCACAGAATGTCTTTGCAACCCAGAGCAGCTGGACTTGACAGATGCTAAGCAGAAAAAGTTTCATTTCTTCTTGAATTTTCTTTCTTCAATTTCCATTCTTTCTTATTCCTTCCGAGATGAATCCTCCAACATCTCTTCCCCCTTTCAAGATGGACTGCACTCTCCTCACTGGATAGTAAGATGGTTACTTCCATAACCATCTGCCTTCCTGGATCTAAGTGAACTGTGTTTCCCATACTGGCCCCCTCCTGTAGCCCTAACATTCTAGCACAAAAAAGTTTCAAAATTTCCACCATTCAGCAAGCAAAAGGTATGACTTGAGGCATCCATCATTTTTTCCTTCCCATAAACATTTGTGAGATCAGTAACTGTTCATCCAATGTGTCACCAAATGTATTTATTGGACTGTGTTGAAACATGACCACATGGGATGGAGGAGGATGGTGGATGGGGAAACAAATGAATATAAAATACAGGTTATGACTTGCCACTTTGTTCTCAGTGCTCGAACTGTTAGTCACAGTACTATATTCTGATGACTCATTCATTAATTTACTCCAGATTAAGGTTTTTGGCACACAAGAATTATTCACATTGTAAAGCAAAACCTACAAAAGTGTACTGAGAACATTGTCAGTGATGTCCAATAGACCCTATTTAGCATCCACAGAAGATGCAGTGCATCTCCTTCAAATCCAAACCAATGCATTTATTGCAATAAAATGGAAACTGTCTTCAAAAGATCCCTATCTGCCTTCTGCTTAAACATATTCAATAGGAAAATATATCTCTAGGTCTTAGTTCTAGAGTTGGGCAAATTTGCACCTTCATTTCCCTGGAAAATCATCCCAGGGCAGTGAAGATCTGGAATGGATTGGATGTTTGGATTTCAAATGCCCAATCCATCCAAAACTTACCAAGCACTTACCCATGCTTACCAGTATTTGAGGCAGAGTACAACTGCAACTGCAGCAGTACTGCCTCATTCTGCCCAATGCACCCTTTGCTTGACAGAGGTGCAAAGGTTTTGTGCCAGGCTGTACTAACCACATCCCAGATGTGTCTAGTGTTACTGTGAAGCACTTTTTGTGCAAAAAAGACCTTAGACTGCCCTTGCTGTAAGGAAGGTTTTTTTCCCCTCTAATATTCAAATTAAATTTATCTTATTGTCACATAAGTATATATTTTACATATCTGTATTGAACCGTGGGATGTTAGGTAGTTTTCACATTACACCTTAAGCCATGATGTGGAGAACAATTCCTAGCCCAAATCAAGCGATTTGGGACAGGAATGGGAAAGGCAGTGCAGCAATGCAGAGCACACTATTAGCACTCTACAAGATAGCTTCCTGTCCTGGAACCAAGCCATTTCTAGAGTCTGACAAAATGGTGCAATACTCCTTGCATTGTGTAGACTGTGCCAGCTGGTACCACTTGTCTGCATGGTCATCCAACCTAGCCTGGTGATGAAACATCTGCAGAAACAAGATTCATCTAGGAAAACTCCTACAGTGTGACACTGGGTACCTGAGCTGCAGATACTTCATACTATAGCAAAAATAAGGCTTCTATCGTTTGCCAGACATGAGAGTTTCCTTGTTAGAAGAAAATGGGAAAGGAATCAAGTTACATTTTAAACACTTGGGTGGCATAAACATCCTTTTCAATCAACTAACATATTCTTCTAACAGAATAAACAGTGCAATTGAAATAGAAGTGGAACCAGATACCTCATCGTCACAGAACAGGCAGCAACATTAAAGGATAGCTTTTCAACAGGCATAAGTAAAGGAATGAAAAGCGGTTATGTGATTACTATGCAGCTATTTTACATTTGGATTTATAGAGGACAATTTTCAGAGACGCTGGTGTCCTAAGTGCTCTTACATTGCCTGTAATGCTGGAAGATGGCAACCAAAGTAAATAACTTGATTTTATTTAACAGCCATATACAGCAGCTCTGTAACAACTTTGGTAAGGCAGTTAGGAAGGTTCTGGAGTCCAGTCTGTTCTCTCACTACAGTCTCGTGACAGAACTGCTGCTTCATTGACAGATAAGGAAGCAGCCTGATAGAGTTTCATTATTGGTATTTCCATCTCCCACCTTATACCCAAGAGTCTTAGGGCTGTTCATAATAAAACTAGTGAAAATAAACTGACTAAAACAACAATAAAAGTGATTGAAAGGGAAGGGAAAGGTGTTTCATCAGCTCAGCCACAGGCTAGGCTAAGAATGTGTGCCTTCACCAGGCAACTCAATGCAGACAGTAAGGATAGCTGATGCATCATGGAGGGGAGTATATTTCATTGAATTGGGGCTATCACCAAGAAGACCCCTTCATTTTTCATTGTCATCTTCATTATTTATTTATTTGTATACCACCTTCCTCTTATGCTCAAGGTGGCTTACAAGCAATTACCAACGAAAATACAGATTAAATAAAATACAAAGAAATTAATAAACAGAATTCAAAAGAAAAATGCAACAATCATATATCAACAGGTAATATAAAATATAATGCATGTGAATGCAAATTTCAAACAAAAAAAGAAATTTATTAAGCACACTCATGTCAAGCACTGATGTGAGCCCAGCCTTTTAATTTCTGTGGGTGCTGGAAGAGCTAAGTCGGCTTCACTGGCAAATATCAGGCCACAGGCAAGACTGTATGGAACCTGAGCCATTCAGGGTCTACAAGTTAAAATTCACACCTTGAATTGGCTCGGTAACAAATTGGTAGCCAGTGCAGTTGTTTCAGGATTGATACGATGTGTGTCTGGCCAACAGTTCCAGTTAGCAGCTCTGTTGCTGCTTTCTGCATCAGCTGCATCATTTGAACGATCTCTTGTAGATTGTATTACAGTAGTCCTGTCTGGAAGTTACTAGGGCATGGTAAAACCGACAAAACTCTCTCTGTCCAGAAAGGGCCAAAGCTGGTGAATCAGGTGTAGCTGGGAAAGGTGTTCCTGCCACTGTCTCTACCTGAGCTTCAAGTGTCAAAACACCCAGATTTTGCACCTCTCCCTTCCAGGGTAACACAGACCTACTTCCTACTTCACAGGCCCAAGACCCTCTGACACACAGCAACTCCATTTTTCAGTTTATTGGCCTCCATCCAGCCCATTACCACTCCCAAGCACTTGTCATTCATATGGCATGAAGAGATAGAACTGTGTGCCATCTACGTGTTGATTCAAAAAGTTATACGTTGTTAAAAAGTCTCATAAGGACTAATCACACTAAATCCCTGGCATGTGTGACTGAGCAGATTTGAACTTGCTCTTCCACAGCACAAAATAATGTTTCATCAGTCAGTTACTTCCTTCAGCAAAGAATCTCACTCAAGTAGGAATAGATAGTCTTGCCTCTAACACAATGAATGAGGGACAAAAGTGTCCTTTTACTTTGGCAATTATCTTAAGATTATCGTAATGAATAATTTTGTGTCCATAGATTTAAGTCCCTTCCTATCATAAAGAAATACAACAGGTGTTGCCAGCAATCTCACAGATGTATAAATCGGATATCCTGCTGCAAGGATGCCGTAATATTTCTCTCTCTTCCACATACTATTTGTCTGGGTAAAGACAGAGATTGTCCCACTTATTGGGGGCAAGCAGATGACATGTAGAAGCTCTCAGAGGATTAGTGCTATTCTCTTGTGGGGTTGGCTTTGCTTAAAAAACATGAAGAGAAAAGGTGGGTTAGCTAACAGATATGCAGAGGTATGCTCAACCCTGGAGGGAAGGTTCTGTGGGTGGAACCAGGTAAACAGATTCTGCTCCTTATTGGCTGAGTAATTTAGGTAACTGGAATCCTCCTGGTGCATAAGACAAATAAAGACTCAAACTGATGGACACCACCTTAAGTGGGAAGACATTTAGCCCTTTATCTGTAGTGCATTTTAAAATGGGTAGTTTGCTTCTCTCCCCCCCGCCTCAGTTTTGATTTCACTCAAACTGTTTCTCTTGTTTCCTTCCATTCTTTCAAACTATTTATATGAACGTGAAAGCTTTAATTAAGATTTCTCTCTTTTATTTTTGCTTTTGCTTTTCTTTTGAGGGCTATTCCTGGTGTATGCATGTGTAAGAGTGTGTGTGTGTGTACACATGCATGTACATGCATGCGTGTGTACATGATTTTTGTTCTTTTTCTTTTTTCTTGGTTCTACTGTGTGTTTTTGTTGGCTTAAGACTGAACTGCTCCAAGCTTGGAACTATGCATTACTGATCTAAAGAGAGGTGAGTGACTCAACTGTATTGCTAGACATATATCTATATAATTTTTAATCTATAATATAAATGTTCTCCTAATAATGCCAGAATAATACGAGTTTGGAAGATACAATACTGCACAGGCAGGAACAAATGTGCTTGAAGCCAATATAATAAATCAGTGGGCACTAACCTCTGTTGAACAGAAGGGACACGTTTCAAAGTAAACATATGTGGGTTGCAAAGACAATGGAAAGAGGTGCCACCTTGAAGATGGAATGGAGTGGAAAATGTCCATTCAGCTACTTTTTGCATTTGAAATCTGCATGGCCCACTGTGTTATAAAAAGAAGCACATATTTATATTGAGTGTATTAATTTTATATGGCATTTTATTGAGATGAGTGCCTGTACAATCAAATGTCAGGAGAATCTCTTAAAGGTGAATTGTTCAGTTTCTTTCAGGAATGTATGGCATAATATAGTTTGAGAAAGCTAAAGGAGCATGAGGAGAATGCATGACATTGTTTACTGCCCGTTTTGTAGCATGTGGACACTGTCTCCTGATAGAGATCCATAGTTCCAAAATCCCAATGATATAATGAGGACTGTAAGTTAATTTGGATAGTGCTAAACAGCTGTTTGTATTAATACTGAAATGTGGCTAAAATTGTTTGTGGGAAACATTGTACTGCCAGGTTTCATTTATATTACCTTTTTTCTTGATATGTCAATAAGATTATCCTTCTGTGCATTAGAGATATAGAAGGGATACAGATTGCCTCAAAATAGCCTTTTTTTGTACTTGAACTTTTGGGAAACTGTCTAAAAGCCTACAGCTCCACTCAAGGATGGTTTAAATGATCCCACAAGGTACATTGAAGCCAACTATCTGAATCAAGCTCTATTCTTTCAAGCATTGCTTTAAAAATATCATGGATCAATAGGAAAAGTGAGAGTCCACTATGTTCAATAAATAGTTTGAATTGCAATGGCATACTTAATGTATCTTTCATGCCACAGTGCACGTAGTGTCTGTTAGCACTACCTCTTTAGCCTCAAATATTTAAGGAGTTGTTTGGATAAAAGTCTATGTGTACATAAATTCCTTCTGCATTCAAACATGAACTACAGATAGGCACATTTGTACCTATGGATTCATGTAGAGAGTCTATACATGTGAGCCTAGGTACCCATACCTTGGCACATTAAATACATTAGAGTTGGAGAGAGAGGAGGAGGTAAACAAAAATCTGTATTCCATGCATTAATTTCTGCAAGGAAATTCTTGTGTTAATTGCTGTTACAAAATGCACCATATCTACTCCTACTAAATATGTAAGATATCAAGAAGAGTTAAACCACAAGTTCTAACATTTTCAGAGGTGCAATGTTAGGATCTTGGAGGAACATCAAATCTTGCTGATTCAATACAGTTAAATGTCTAACTTTAGGGCCACAGTGCTACTGAAGTACTGTCCTAGGCACATGGTTATAGTTCTACACCTGTCTAAAAGGACTTTTTCTACCAATGTGTCTTTTATATGGAGGTACACTAATGTTCATAGAAAATGCAAAATCATCAATGGATTAAGTATTTGTACATGTCCAATTGGTTTTCTTTTTCTTTTTGAACAACAAATAAGAAACTCTTTTAAAATATATTTTGAACAGTAAATGTTTTAATAGGTTTTATTTTTTTAAAGAATGTAGTTTTAATTTTTCTGCTTAAAATTTTCCCAAACTAGCTGAACAAAATTATTCAGAGTTGCTTAGCAAATGCCTGATTGAAGGTTACAAAAAGGGTACAGACACATTAGTAATTGTCCTCCAATTGTCCATGTGCCTTTATAAAGGCCTTATAAAAGTGAGCAAAAATTCTGAGAGTCCATCTCCATTGCATGCTATTCTGCACAAGCTGTGTGGTTGGTCCTGAAAAGGGTTAATACTGAACACTGGGAACTGAGCTGCTCTCACAGCAGACTGGTAGAAACATGCCTAATGAAAAGGCATGATAAATAAGTCAGGTTTGTAGGGAGGAATTTCAGCAGACAGGTTACTACTTAGACCTTTTGTTCTCAAGAAGTTCCCCCAAATCTCCAGACAAGTCTCAACATACCCAAGGGTGAGGTCATATAACAGCAAGTTTTTACTTTGTAAGAAAAGCCTTCCAGCATTTGGAAGTCCTTCATCAGCATTTGTGTGGTTTTGTGATGTGGGAGTTAAAATTCTTGCTCTGACATGAGATTTCATTTACTCAGGAGTAGTTATCTTGAAAAGACAACTTAACCAATTTACAAACTATTCTTGAACCTAGTTTTATACCATTTTAATCACTTATGCACCCCTCTTTCTTTCAACTGAAGTTTAAGAAGAAAACATTGACATAGTTTCTTTTCCATATTGTATCTGCACACCGAACGTCAAAGTTGACTAGTTCAACGTCATGCAGTAAACTTTATAGCTGAGTGGAAATGGAGTTATGTTCTTCCAGTTCTTAAAAGGAGAATGTTCAGCCTAGTCCATACCTATCTAAACATTTATACATGAACAAATCTTACTATGTGGAAGTCATTATATATAGGATAATCAGCACACTGATGATGTTTTGGAGGCAGGAGACATGGGATTTTCTTTTTTTAAGCCCTCACTTTCAGTTTAGCCCAGAAGCTAATTAATTGAGAATCAGGTCTCAGTTGTGTGGCTAAAACCATGTCTTTTTAACCAGTCACAGCATATGATGCAACAGGAGTGCAGGTATGGAGAGAGGGAAATGTCTGATATTGAGAGAAAATATAATCTGTTACCAGTGTCTTACTGTGGTACTTAAACTATTCTGTTGTCTAATTTGCCATGTGATTTAGCCTTTAAGTTTATTGGGAATAAATGTGTCTGAATATTAATATTTAATAATAAAAGTTTTCACAATTAGGTCAACCTGCTGTGAAATAAAGCAAGCTTATATTTCAACAAAAGATGAAAAGGATGATTTGCTTTTTTTGAAATTCTTTTGAATAGCACCATGTTCTACTTTATTTCCAAATTCATCATAACATTTTTTAATAACTTGTATTTTTCATGTTCTGGGTGTAACAAACTACTTGTCACAATAGCAGACCAATTTAGTAACAGTCAGAGGGAGGGGTGGAAATAATCTGATTTTTGGATGTTGTTTTCAGTCCATAAGTATTTTCAGAAGTCTCTAGTTTGGTATTTTCTATCCAGCATCTCCCTGTTTCCATAAGAATGTCAAGACTCAGATTGACTCCCTGTCTTTGAATTACTACGTACTCATCTGTTGCATAACTGGCAGTGCATTGCGAAAGAAATTACTATATGCTTTACGCAGGTGATTATCTACACAAACCCTTATATACCATCATAGAAAATAAAACAGCAGTTTTATGAGCATGCCTAAAGATAATATGATTTCAGTAAAATAATAATAATAATCTGTTTTCCCTGCACTTTCTTTGTGTAAGAATTATCTAACTCTTTAGTCACAGATGTTAGTGGTTTCTGAATTACTACAACTCTGAGAAAAGTTACACTGATGCAAAACTGTTGGACAAAGATAATAAAGAAATACAAAACTTAAGCATTCCCAAAGGTGTAATAATAATAAAACAGCAAGACATTCAGTGCTGGGAAATTTAGTAACTGAAGGTAAAGAAATCATCCAACAAGGAAACATTTCTTTTTGTTTTATCAAATTTCATGGGAGGAAAGAAAAAGACTCTAAAGACAATAGCTAATATAAGCCTTCAATTTGCCCAGGTGCTTAAAAAGAAGATGAGGGATGGAACTGAAAGGCTGCAAGAGAGTATGTTAAATCTATCACTGCTTAAAAGTGTGTTTTAAGTTCTATGTTTCTGTATTATTTTTCACCCGAACTTCTCAACTGTGCCTTCTGCTGATTCTGTTTTTTTCTCCCAAGGACATGTTCTGTTTGTCACAGTCTTCTGAGTATCTAAAGGAAGTTCCGTGGATTCTGTTGTCCTTCATTCCACCGGAGTCTGTCTCATAACTAATCAGATTTCAGTGGAGTGAAGCACAAGAGGCATGGAGTTCAATCAGCCGATGCTTCAGTCTAACTCCAGTGAGGAAAATAATATATAGAAGAAAACATGATAAGTGAGCTACCCCAGCAGAAACTGAGCATTCTGTGGAGAAATTAATGGGTGAAAGAGTGGAAATGAGTTTTACGAAAACATTTGAAAAGATCATTTTGAGCATCCTGTTGTCTATGTTCAGGTTTGTTTTATTATTATTTTTAAAGAAGTCTCTTTAAAATCTGTCCTCCTTAAAACTTCAAAATCCCACTGGAGCAAAATCAAATGCTTTCATGGTTAGTGTTTGAACATGTCTCCCCCACCTTTCCCCTGTAATCTGCTGTCGGTAAAATTCCTGCTTGCTTTTCATATGAATACTATGCCAAAGATTTCCATAAGACATTTAGCCTCACCCTTCCTGTTGGGAAATGGACAAGCACCTACATGTATTACTCCAGTATCCCAGAATCTGAACAGTCTTTTGCAAAGACATGGTGAAGGGCACATGCTGCATGTCTTGGCACACAATCTGCAAGCCATTGCTGGCCCTTATCATGTATGACTGGAGTTGTCCATAGGCCAGTGCAGCCAGAACATCTTCAGAAGGCCATACCTCCTGGAACCCACTCTGGTGAGTGGATATGGTATTATCCAGATGCAGCTGGATGGTTCTGAAAGGCTGTGTGGAAACTGCCTTCTTGTCTATCACGGCAAGTGCTAATGAGGCATCTGGCCCTCAAGTCACTTATTCCTCCCACTCGGTTCACCTAGTGCCATGTCATGGAATATCTAAATATCCAGTACACTTGAATATTTTGTTCCATGGGCCTTCCCCCCCCCATGGGGAGCTTTCAGTCCTTGTATGCATGGTGCCTTAGTCTTAACTACTTGGTGTCTGTTCACATGTGAGAGCCATTGGTCTTATAATCAAGCAAATGCAAGTATGTTTTACACTGAAGGAGTTTTCAAATTTTTAAAAAAGACATGCAACAGTTAATGCTGAGAGTGTAAATTCTGCTGAGGTTAACAGAATTATGCCCATCTGACACACTGATGGACTCAGTGACCCTGGAGGTCCCTTCCAACTCCATGATTCTATGACTAATATCACATCTCTACCTAATAATCCCACTGATGTAATTGTCTTCTCATAGCTTTAATTTCCTTAAGTTATATGTTGGAAGAGAAAGGATTAGGGCAGTTTGAACAATCGCAAACAAAGGCTTTCTGCCAGATTTGGAAAGAGTTCCTTTTCTGACTGGCAGCTCTCAAGATCTTCTCTGGATAATGAATGTGAGAGCTGAAATGAAAAAAACAAAATAAAACAGGAAGATTCCCAAATGTTGAGTTCTGTTATTAGTATTAAATCCCTAAAATGAATAATTGTTTTTCCATTCATTGTTTTGTGTTTATTATTATTATCATCAAGCAATTTTCAAAATGTCGAAGGCTTAAAGCTTTATGGAATTACTTATACACACTCATACAAAGAATCTTATCTTTCTACAAAATCTTCCTTTATTTATTACCAAAGTTGTTAAAGAGTATTACAGTATTTCAAGAATTGATCCCACTTACCCTGGTGTCAGCCAAAAATTGAATAAAAATCCAAAATATATTACAGAAAAGGTACCTTTGTAAATGCAAACTTAAATTTTTCTTTGAGTTTCACAGTTGTCAACATTATATAAGTAAAGTTCTAACAGGTATTAGTACTTGTGCTAATCAAACAGGTATCCATTCAGTGAATATGAACTACGGTACATAAAGGATGAATTGCATATTCATCTAACTGAGGCCAAGGGAGTCCCAAAGTCTATTACTTTTCTTTTTTGGGCAGAAGGAGATTAACAGTTGTCATCTTCAGCTATTTGGAAGAAAAGTGGGATATTAATGCAATCAATCAATCAACTGATAGAGCCTTGAATTAATAATGGATGATTGGTGTAATATTTAGATACAAAGCTCCATCTTTTATTTTAGGACATATGTTTAATATTTTATTAATGCTTTACTCATAGTTGATTTTTTAAATATCAATAATTCCCAGTCCCCTTTGGATGCCTTATGGGTATTTCATCATGTTAGCAAAGGCAATTACTCATACTATACTTGCTAGTTTGTGTTTGTTTCTTTAAGGCTTTCCAAAGAGGCTAATGGATGTCCCTTTGAGATTGTCTTTCAAACTGATTTCTAATGTAGATTAAATGATGGGTTTAATCAGAATAGCACAGCAACACTTTGGCTTTTGATCAAGCTTTTACTGAAGCAAGATCTGAGAACCAGACATTAGCACAGAAATGACTGTGGATAGCATGATAATTTGTATAATTATTCTCCTGTAATTGTGTCAGAGCTTAGTTCTTGCAAAAAAAAAAAATCCTAAAAACCACTTTGGAGTTGTTGTAAAGATGTTAACTACCATTAAAGGAAAGGATTCCTCATAGCATTCTCTTCTAATAAAAAAAAGCATGAATTATTTAGCAAACAAAGCTCATTTGGAGTTTTTAATGAATGGATTTAGAACATTATTCATATGTGACTTCTTTGCAAACAGCTCATCCAAGGCAAAACAACATCACAAAAATGGTAATAGGAGAAAATTAAAATAGCTTGTCTCCCTGGTCAGAGTCCTAACTAGACTGTTGGATTAGAAATCAAGAGAACAAATCCACATCTGTCTAAGAAGCTCATAAGAGTACTTGAGATCAACCACATCACTCTCAGCCTACCCTACCTCACAGAAGTATAGAAGGGATAAAATGGGTATTAGAAATATATCTGCCATGGTAGAGGCCAGGTCTTTGCCATTTGCCTGGCACAGCAGCTCCATTGCAAGCACAGGGGAGGAGACAGTGTAATCTACCACATAAAAACACACCATTGCTGTTCTTAGGGACAGTTCAGAAGCTGCATCTGGTGCAATATCGAGTTAGACTGCTAACTGGCACTGCTGGCAGGATGCATATCACATCTGTCCTAAAAGAACTACTGACCGTCTATCTGCTACCAAGTATTCAAGGTATTAACATTAACTTTAAAAACCATGAAGGGCTTGGATTCCAAATATGTAAAGGAACAGCTCCCCCTTTGAGGTGTGTTAGGCACCCTCACTGGATGTTTTCAGAAGCCTGGTGAAGATGTAGCTCTTTATCCTGTCCTTTGGCTGAGGGACAAGAATCCTTTCCACATACAGGCACTGTTGCTGTTTTAAATAATCTATGTTATCTATAAAAAATGCTGCTGGCTATTTTTATAGTGATATTATTGTGTCAGGATGTAGGGTGGGATTGGGCATCAGAATGGCAGGTACAGCTCTAACTGTATAATAGTTATAAGACACACTATGGAGCAAAAAACTATCAGTTAACAAGGGTCCTGCCTACATTCCTTGGTATATTGGACCAAATGATGGCCTGGAACAGCTCATAGGTCTGCTGTCTCCATGCTCCCTCCCCCACTTTGGTACACCTTGTCCACTATGGACTCAATCATGAATCATGATAGGGCACCCAAATAGTGTCTTGATCAAGGCTACCAGTACTCCTTTAAGAAGAATTCTACATGTGGATGCCCCCGAGGAGGATTTTTTTCATTGGCACTCCCAGAAGTATCTGCCACTAAGAAAGGGGCCTTTGGAAGCAATAACCACAGCAGGAGCAGGATGGCCATCCCCTTGTAAATGACCCTGTCCTACTCCAGAAGCAACCCATCCTAGTATGTGTTCCTTATCCTGGTGTCCTTCCCTATTCCTAGATTGTAGCAAGGATTGCAGAAAGGGCCAAAATCTGATGTGGTTGTGCTGAATAGGAAAGACTGAATGTTATCCCAATATATATTTTAAAAGTCAAAAAGTATCTTAGTGATGATGATAATAATAAAAATAACATTGAATACAAAACTGCCAACATTAAAATGCTCTCATACAAACCAGTGATAAGGAATAGTGTGTCACTGTATCTCAAAAAGAAAATAATGCAGTTAGGAAGAAAGTGAGTGAGAGGAGACATGAAAGAAGTATATAAAATTATGTACGTGGATAAGGAAAAGTTTATTCTCTCTTTCACAAAATATAAGAATTGAGTTACATCATATATTCTGACACATGCTTAAAGACAAGGAATCTTTTACCCAGTGGTCTTGGGGCATTCCAAGTTTTACCCAGAAATCACAGAGACGCATATTAATTACTAACACTAGGTGTCAAGTCCCTGAATTCAAAAAATGCTAAAATATGAATAACTTGATTTACTTAAGAGATTTACTTAAGAGAAACATCTTAAAGCACACAAAAAGGAGGAAAAAATGCTTTATTATTTTATTGCTAGGTTACCTATAATGGAGATTTTTGAGAGGCAAGACATCAGAAAAGAGAAAAGGAATGTTGGGTATGTGTATACACATAGGAGAGAGAGGTTTACAGAACACCTCAAAAGAACAGGAGACAATGAGAAAAAAGACTATCTGATTTCAAATGGTAAATGGAAAAGAAGGTTTCCAAGCGGCTGATATGTCAACTCTTTCCGAGCCCTGCCATTCTTCTAAGGTGAAAAATATACTGAAGACACACTGAGGTGTTAAGAAGTGCCCAGGCACTGAACAAATATTCTACACTTTCATTTGCATAAAGCTAAAGGTGAGATCCACAACAAAAAGGTGAGATTCTAAAAGTAATATTTTCTTGACAGGGAACGGGGGAAATATATTTGTGGTATTAGCATAAATAAAGGATAGAACAGAGAGAACAGATACCAAACAATGACTTAAGGCAGCTTCAAGGGCAAAATGCACAGGAAGCACAATGCACAGGAAGAGTGCAGCGTCTACACAGGTGTCACACTCATCGCCCTACCATAAGTGCTTGTAAAGTGCTTTTAATAAAAGAGTGGGATGAAGAGCACTCACAGCTCCCTTTGTCCTTTCAGCAGCATTCATGATGACATCATTGTACACAGAAATGGAACCTGAGCCTTCCTCCAGGGTTAAGATCAAAGTTGGGGGCTCCCCTGCTGCAATTTTCTTTTTTTCTTTTACATGCCAAGAGAAGACAACCTTCCACCTCCCCAGGTTCAAGATGCTGATGTTAAGGATGGATGAAATTCCCTCAGTATAAAGTTCACAGCTGAAAAATCTCCAGGTTCAGTCAGCATGAAGGGGGATTTCTCTTGATATCAAGATCACAGCAGAAAAGCCTCCAGTATCAGTCTTCTGCCCCTAAATCTTATATGAATAAAAGCACCAGTTCTAGTAAAGAACACGATGGAATCCTACTTAAGGATGTGTGTAATGAGCCTGGGGAAGGAGATAAGTCGTTAGATGTAGTAGTGGTGGTTTTGTTAGCTGTTTGACTCCTGGCAGGTTGCTGGAAGGGGATAATGAGGGGGCGTGGCTTAGCAGCAGACCCAAGGGTAAGGGCCAATCACTCCTTAGCTTGTCCAATGAGATTCTGCCAGCAGCCAGGTTGGAAGGCTATTTGAGCCAACAGGCAGTTAGTTAAGGGTTCTTGTCTGGGGTAATAACTGACTGTGGTTTGGCCAGGGAGAAGGGGGCTGTTCATAACTGTTGCCAGGGAGAGGAAAGTTAGAGAAAGCTCTGTGGTAGAGTAAGGAGACTCTGAGACAGATATTATAGGACTCATAAGCTGGAAGAGAATTAATGTGCATAAGTTTGCAACGTTGTTTAAAGTAAACCTACCTCTGAGAGAGTATTCACATTCAAACTTCTTTCCTATACTGATCTTTGTTTTAATAAAATCATTTTGCTGCTGTTCAGTACAAAACTAGTGAGAGTCTATGATTAACAAAGTAACACTGGTCAGGCAGTCTGGGAAGTGAACAGAAAATCAGTCGGCTTTGTTACATTATAGCTTCACTCAGCCAGAGGCAGAAAGGAGAGGCCTTTGGAACCTTTATGCTGGTGTCAGTCAAGAAGAAGATGTATGTGTGGGAGAATCACTGCCAGCGCTTAGACAAGAGTGTGACGACTTGATTCCACTCCCACCCTCATGCACTTGCATTAGCAGAGTAATGCAGTTGAGGAAGCAACACTCAAGTCATACGGCCCCACTGCCTGCCAATGGGCTGGTGTCTGTATATGAACTAGAACCCCCCCCCTTGCCCAGGCGTCCCACTTCAAAGGCTTAGAGCCAAGCCTTCTCCCTGAAGCAGCAAAATAAACACTAGTGTAATATAACACCAACTGTTAAGTAGTAGCGAAATATAAAGGTTGCTCAATATTGCTTAATTAGTCCAAAAGAACAAGAATTTGTAAATAGGATTCAGCTTAGTTCTCCCCAAGCTAGTCCCTCAAAAGTAAAATGAATAGCAATAGCCTCCAGTTCCTGAAGGAACCTTTCAGATATTCAGCATGAAAGTCCTTCAAAAAAAAAAAAAAAAGAAGAAATCCTAGTACTAAAACTAAACTGCAACCCCAGGAGTTCAACTTCCTCTAGCAGAGCCAAGCAAACCCTTTCAGCATCCCTGTACCTTCCCAATTACACTCTGATGTCTACCTAAACAAAGAGGCACAACCTCCCTTTCTAAACCCTCCCCCAACAGCAAGCATGAGACTCAGAAGGCCCAGGAATTTAACAGACTCCCCAATGATCAATCCCCTGCAAAATCCTGGATCTCTGCCTTAAATATAGTGACATCCTGGCGCTCTGATTGGCTATAATTTAGTGCTTACTGAGGGAACTCCTCCCTCCTGTCACTTAGTCTTGCAAAGTCCCTGGGAAACTTTCCTGCTCTTTTCGCCTTGCAGCCAGTGCTTGCAAAGAGCCTGGGAAATATTCCCGCTCTTTTGCAGCTTGCAGAAGATGTTTGCAAACGGCCTGGGAAATTTTCTTGCTCTTTGCAGTCTGCACCCTGAATCTGTGACAAAGAGGGATCTCTTTTTCGGGGGAGAGTGGTCCGGTTCAGGAGCCAGAAGAGTGCTGGGGTGAAAGATCCCCACAATGTGCAAAATGATATTTGAATTTGGCAAATTCAAACAATTTTTCTGAATCTGTGAACATCTGCATTGAATTAAAAATCTGGTTATTCAAACATCCAAACATTCAATCAAAGCAAAGAAAACGCCTTGTGTAAGCATATTCAAATTCTCTATATTTTTGCTCATAACAAGATTTTTTTCAGTGGAGAAAAAGTTGTGAAAAGTTCACAAAAATGCATATGGATATGAATGCAAAAATCTGGTCAGTCAATTTTACAATTCAATTTTACAATTTGGATGTTCAATTTGATACCATAGAGGTGCCTAGATTCCTTCTGTGCCTCCCTCTTCTGCACTGTGGAGTGGAACAGAAAGGCCCTGTCCTCTGAGAGACTGCTTTGTTCATATTGGAGTGAGCGTATTCTGAACTGTTGTTGATGGGTACCACTAATGAACTGCATGGGTACCTCTATGCACTTTTCTTGACAGAATTACAAAGTGTGTGACCCCTATGTATAATAATAGATATTCTTGCCCACTCAGTGTCTCTCATGCTTCTGCAGGGTCAACTACATTTTTTGCTATCTCACGAGTCCAATCACTATGTCCTTCCTGCAATAAGAGCTGAACTTCAGCCTGAACTTTGTGTGCCATATATACTTGAGACTGAAATCATCTTGGGGATGAGACTCAAATTCAGTCTCCATTCTTAACACTTGTTGTATGCTGGGAAATCAAGGTAGCTTGATAAATACCCCTACCCTCATAGCACAGCCACTAAGGCCATGCCCCCATGCAAGCCATTTGGCTCTGATTGGGCATGCATGTGACCAGGTGCAGGACCGAGGTTGGATGTTGCCTGTCCCGATGCCATGCCTGGCAATGCGGGCTGGGTGTGGATACAGCCGTTCCCATGCAAACCGCACCAAACCCCAGCATGTGGGAGCAGTGTCATCTCCTCTCTGCCCCCTCTCTCCTCATTGGAAGGCAGACTGACATCATCCCACCCCTATGCCGTCCACTGCAAATGCTGCATCCCACCCCCTTAGAGGCACAGAGAAGCCAGGACTGAATGGCAATAATAATATTTTTTTTAAAAACCCAGCTGTTTGAGCAAAGGTGCTATGAGGTTTGGTGGCAGTTGAGTGGTTGAGCAGTTTTGAGCACCTCTACTCTTCCCAAAAACCGCAAGAACAACCAACAAGTGGAAAATCAAGCCATTATCATGCCTGCCTTGGTGATCGGGAAATGAGAGTGGAATATTTGCCATGTAAAAGGGAGAAAAATCAAGCCATTATCCTGCCTGCCTTGGCAGTCAGGGAAGGGGGTGGAATACTTGTGTAAAAGAGTCTTGTGGGGCAGTGAAGGCCATTTGACCCCCTCATCATTTTGGCTTTAACAGCATTTACTCCCAAAAACTCTCAGCGATTGTGATTTCCAATGCACAGGGCAGGAACAGCGAGCACAGGACATGAAACCCCACCTCCCAATGACATGAATGCCAATCTCCTCCCCAAATAGCCTGGGACCATCCCCATGTGCAGGCTCGGCTCACAAAGTAATGTGTGTAGGGACACCAAACCATGATGAGAGTTTTTTTTCCAGGACCAAATCTGGTACAGGTTTGGTATGGGTTTGGGCAATTTGGTCTGCGGAAATGGATCAAAAGTGCAATTTCGATTCGGACTAAAATGTGCATGGGGATGCACCCTGACTCAAAAGCAACCATAGGTCAGACACATAATCAGACTTATTGATGTCTCATGGCAGCACCTGTGTTCTAGGCCATGAAAAATCAGTTACCATACTGATTTCCACTACCATGTACCTCACTTCAAGAGGCAGTGGAAATTTTGAACAGTGTTTTTTTTTTTTTTTTTTTTTTTT
>MTQE01003428.1:355067-370195 GCA_014337955.1 Aspidoscelis marmoratus
TCGAATTCTTTAAACTGAAATAACACATGCCATGAAGACGCGCCCTAAGGTTTTTCCCTCACGTCAACGCCAGAAGCAAAGCTAGAAGCCACACTCTTGGGATTAGCAGGTAAGGCTGCCATCTCTCCCCAAGTCCCCGAAGCACCAGGAAGTCCAAGGCTCTGTTTAGGCTGCACACCCGAGTTTTGCAAAATCTCCATTTTAAGTGGAAAAATTGGGGGTCGTCTTATACAGCTAGTCGCCTTATACATCAGAATATATGGTATATAAATGCACTCATAAACCAAGGGGTTTCGTTCTGAAAATATATAAAATTTTACTTACTCATGATACATTAAATAAACTGATCATGTGGGAAGACTGATCATGTGGGAAGACTGGGAAGTCTGAGGCTCCATTTAGGCTGCGCACCCCAGTTTTGTGCTGGCAGCTGCAGCGAGCAGGACCTGGGTGAGGATATTTCCGGTGTATAAGGCAACCCCCAACTTATCAGAAGATTTTTCAGGGTTAAAAAGTCACCTTATATCCTGGAATATATGGTATGACCTTTTTGAATTCTGGTAATTCCCTTGTAGTGGCCCATTGAACGTCAGACAATTTTAACCATGATATTAGTGAATTAAACGCCATCCAACTAATGTAAAAGACACATTAGTCATACACACACATATATATACATATTCTCAGAAATGCTCTCAGTTAAAGATGTCAAATACAATGAACAAAACGCAGCATAAGGAATTTTTGAAGGGTAGATATTTAACATACTGCCTTTCGGTGGAATGTTCCCATATCTGATATTTAGGAAGCACTTCCTACTCAATCATTTAGACACCAAAGAAGACCTTTCCTTTTCACATAAGCTCTCAAGATGTAAGTGCCCAGATTGTTTTCTCCTTTACCCATCTTCTATTTGAAAACTGTTTTTGATACTATTAATATTCTTCAGTGTTGGAGAACAGTATTGGAATAGTATTGAAATGAGTGGCTATAGGTCAGTGATAGAACAAGCTGTCTGGAAAGCAGAGAGTCACCAGTTCAATCTCCAGCCTTTCCCATAAGTAAGCAATAGCAAACTACTTCTGTATTTCTTCCAAGAAAACTACTTAGAGTTGCCATGGAGATGCCTGTGTAGTCAGCTAGGAGTTGGTCACAACTCCATGGTATCCAATCACTATGCATAATGGCAGTCACAAGTCCTGGGAGCCTGCATTCAGACTTTTGCTGCATCATTGGGTGCATGCCAAACAATGGACAGTTGGAGCATTTGTACTACCTTTCACTTCCCCCAGAGCCAATGGAAACTTACAAAGTGGCAGTGACTCATATAGCTGCAGCATCTGCTCATCTCCTAACCTTATTGAAAGAACATGGAAAATGGAGATTTTTCCCTTTGTTTTCCACTCTGGGTCCAAATAAGAACCATGATATCAATTGTCTGTGACTTTTGCAAATGTGTCACACAGGAGACCCAGAGGTCTTGGCATCAAGAACAGTGGGTAGAAAAAAGCAAAAAATTAAAATTAAAAAATGGATACAGATACAAATTGTAGTGAGAAATACCTTAAAAATTAATGTGCCATTTAGACAGAATTTTTTTGTTATTAGGAATAATAGATGAAAATCTAGATAATGGTAACAGCAGCAAGAATATTATATGCACAAAAATGGAAAGAAGATGGAATTCCTTCTGTGGAGAACTGGCTAATTAAACTGACTGAATTAGCAGAGATAGACAAATTAAACATTTTAAGGAACAGGACAATAGATAAGTCAGTAAAAGACTGTGAGCCAGTTTGGTCTAATGGTTAGGGAGACAGTCTCTTATCTGGGAATACCAAGTTTGATTCCACTCTCCCCCATGAAGCCAGCTGGGTGGCCTTGGGCTAGTCACAGCTCTCTTCTGACCTCTCACAGCCCCACCTACCTCACAGGATGTTCTGTTGTGGGGAGAAGAATAGAAAAGCTTTGTCAGTCACTTTGAGTCCCCTTAAATGGGTGAGGAAAAGTAGGGTAGAAAAGCCAACTCTTCTTCTTCATCATCAATTATCTACAAGAACAGGAATAATAACTGCTGGATTTGATTGACTTTATATTCAAATGGGTAGCTGAAAGAAGGGAAAAAAACTACTGATGTGGAGCACTAAAAAGCAGATACTAAAAGAAGACCCAGAAGAACGGAGGAAGCGATTCCACACTGACCTCTGTTTGTATTTCATTGGTTAATATTGTATCATGTGATGTCCCGAGTTAGGATATAGTAATTGTATATTAGCCTTTAGAATCTTGTCCTGTTTTGTTCTATCTTGCCCTGAACCTATCCACCTTTACCTGTGGACACTTTGCTACGACTGATGCTGAAACTTGTTTTTCTGAAGCTTGTTCCTGAAATGTTATTTTGATGCTTCTGAACGGTAAAGCTTTGACTTAGACTGAACTTTTGCTTTGAAACTTAAAGCTTGTACTTCATGTATTTTGCATAAAGAATCCTTTTATTTTGCCTGCATTTCATTTTTATGTAATTTCATTTTTATTTTAATAAACCAAATATTCCTACATTTTGCCTGGTTCTTTGGAGTAAGGCCAGTAAGGTGAGCTAGAGATAGCATCTCTGATAAGGGCTCAACCACTCTCCCACTACAATGTGAGATTTCATATCTAGAATGTGAAGCTTTAAGGTTGTGTTATAAAATAACAAAAAAAAATAAACAAAAGGTGTGTAGGTGCATATATATGCATGTAACTATGCTCCAACAAGAAGGACAAGCAAACAGAATTCAGCTATTTGCGGAACTTCATCTTGGAGTCACTCCAGTCCACCTTCCTACATCTGCCAGCTCTGGGAAAGTGGCAAATACAAATTAATCTGTTTCTTTAAAATTGCAGAAAACTTGCTACATTTTGATCTCTCTTCACTTCAGTCTATACACTTGAGATGTTTCAAAAAGTACTATAGAATTGTTTTAAGCAAACAAAAAACAAGAGCTCATTTTTCTATTGTTCTTACATGGCTAAACCATACAGTCTCTATATAATGATTATGATAAACAAGAAGTTTTAATGTTTTTGTTTTGCAAGCTGTTCCAAAAATTGGGAAATATTTTTTAATGTAGTTGAATGATGATTTTGTGGGCCAATTTAATTAATGCCCTTAAAAATTAGTCTGGGATGCTTAACATCTAAAAAAACTGCTAACTCCATCCAGGCTTGGTCTCTAGGAAGTTTCTGCATAGCATGCAGTAACCTGCAAGGTGCTTGGCCCATTTTGGGCCAGATTAAACTATTCAGCCCAAGATCAGAAGAGTGGCCAGTGGCCCACAACAAAGGTCATCTGCCAAATGGATGGCATATCCCAACTCTAATTTGGATGTTGGGAATGAAAGATCTCAGTCTCCAAGGTTGCTAGTCAGAGCTGCTTTAAGCAGCATCCATAAGCAATGAAACAGCACCCATTAGACAAAACTAATCCCTTGAAGTTATCTGCACATGGATGTGTGGCTTAGTACACCACTGAAACAGGCTATGGTGCCATTTTTGCATTAAAGGCCACTCCAGATGAGACATTCAACATGGCCTGCACTTCCACACAAACTGGGCTATCAGATTAGTGTGCACTCTTTGGATACAGCAATAAATTGAACTTCTAAGAAGTGATCATTCTGCCCCATTTGCATTTTTCCCAGTCTTCAATCTATTTGTGTGTGTGTGTGTGTTGCAGAATACATCAGCAGTGGCCCAATACGGAGTCAGGCCTATTTTCCTATTTCATCATATTGCCAACAGGATGCAAGGGTTTTAAGCAACTCTAAGTCATATAGCATTTGATTTTGATAAACAGGGTCTGTTAGTAGCTAAGTCTGTTATTTGCTTATTTGAGTTTGTAAAATTGGAAAGACCCAAGGCATGAGAATAATAATGAAATACAAAAAAAAGTTTGTTATCCATTGGTCACTACTAGAAATATTTGTAGCAGAAAAATATTCATTCTCTTAATTTTTTAAGGAGACAGCAATCCCAGTCAGCCAAATAGTATTGTTAACCTTTAGCAGCATGTTTGATATTTCCACTACAAATTAGCAATGGAGGCATCCCTACATATTTTCTCTAAATGTTAAGCAGTCATTTTATGTTATACTGTGTCACATCACATATATGAGCATGATGGAAATTAGCATAATATGATGCTATCATTTATGTCTGGAGCCTGACATGTCATAAATTCCTCTCATCAAGAAAGCCAAGCTTCACATCTGAGCAATTACCCATTTTTAGCAGACGCCTGATCCATTAGGAGTTGTGGTAATAAATTGTCTGTTCATATGGGCAATAATTTATGTGACTTGATTTGCTGTGCCTTCTTTGTGTCAGACAGACACAGCCATAGGGCTGTCTTAAGACTAGCACTGGAACATGGTATACAATATTGTTTTTTCTAAAGCACAAACACATTCAGTCCTACAAGCCATGCTATGAAACATCCCTCAATGTCAGTGGAAGCCTGAAAACATTACAAAAAGACCATGGAAGAGATTATGTGTTCCAAACCATGATCACTAGTAGAATAGAGGAAGTCCCTGTCACACATATTTTGATTATTGCTTACACAATAGTTATTATTGATTGAAACTACTTACAGTAAGGCCATATTAACTGAGACCTTGTTTGGGTATTAAGTCGTATTAAACATTCCTATTTTACTTTTTCCTAACACTAAAGGTCTGTTACTCACTTAACATAAATTTCACTTTATGTGATGACTTTTCCAGAATTGAACCCTCATGTTAAATGGGGGCAAACTCTATAACACATGCAGTGAGACATCCTTGGAGATCTCTAGACTGGTTCACAATGAGAGTCCTTGAAGGAACCAATAAATGTTTAACAAAAATTACTGAGAATGCCTGCTGCAGACTGCCCCTAAATATCCCACTATTTAGCAATATTCCAGAAGAAATCACTTCCAGGATAAATGCTAGCAATGCATGTTGCAATGTATACATGTGGATAGTGAAAACTTAAAAGTGTGTGATTGCCACCTTGTGAAAATGCTCAGATACCATTTTAGGTCTGCTTTGACATTACCAAATAATTCCTTTTGCTATAGTCAGTCAGAAAACCTCGGTGTGTGGGTGTGTGGGGGGGTCCTCGCAATTAAGATGTTACAAGAAAATGTCCCAGTATCCCAGGGCTATGTTGGAATTGCCCCAAAAAAGTGTGGTAATCCAAACATAGTCCCAGGATATTCCCAGTTTTATATCCGGTCTGGATGCATCAAGAATGCACACCAGAATAATCATAGAGACCAACTTTGCTGTAACAAAGAAAGAAGGACCCTAATGAAAATATCAATTCAAAGTGCACTAGCCTTAAGAAAACATGTTAAGAATAATAGAAAAGGATACTGGAAGTAACACTGCCAATATTACAATTGGAAACATTTCAAAGGAGGGGCTGGAGGAACTAAAGGGACACCTTTAAGGAGAAAGGTTGAAATGGTTGGGGATTTTAGTTTAGAAAGTGAGTGAGTGAGAAGAGATTAACATAATTATAATCCAATATATTTTGTAGAAATAAGTGGTGTAAGAATAAAATTTTAGTTATTGTCATGCCCTGTTCAGCCTCCTCGGAGGAGGGAAGTCTGCCTGCAATGCCACCACAGGCTGAAGAGCAGCCACAGCATGGCATTGCAGGCACTAAGGGGTTAAGGCCAGTCCCAGGTGAACAGGCAGATAGCTCTGATGAAGAAACTACTAGCAGTGAGCTTCATCAAAGGCCCTCTCCCCACCTGCTGAGGCAGCAGAAGCAGATGAGGCGCAGATCAGAGCGATTAGCTCAGCTACACTGTGGGCATGACAATGACTCCTCTACTTAAGGAGCAAGCTCACCTTGCCTCAGTTGCTTCAGACAACATCTTTGTAGCCCCATGTTACTCTGTGCCTGTATTCTTGGACTCCTTGTGACTTGCTAACCCTTTGGACTGACTGACCTTTGCTAACTTCCGGACTCTGAGACCCTGGACTGGAACCTGACCTCGAGTATGCCTGAACCCTTTGGAACTAAGTAAGCTGTGCAAGTGTTTGCCTGTTGCCTTCCTGGCCTGCGATGTGACAGTTATAGTTTATTAGAATTTTTATATCACATATCTACAAATGACTCAATGTATTAACAATACAATAAAAGAACAAAGAATGTAAAATGATAAAATCATATTGGTGATAAGGATATTTTTAAAAAATAACATTAAAAATATAACTATGTGCAGGACAGAAATTTAAAGGAGGGGAATCCCACTAGACAGCAAAAAGCACACTGTAATAGTTATTTCAGGTCGACAGAGGTTTTCTTAAGGAGCAGTTGTATCACTTTCTCTTTAAGTAAGGACAGCACCTCCCCACTCCAAGGGGAGGCATTAATCAGTTGTTGGATCCAACTTGTCAGGCCTACATGGTTGCATTTTATTAACAATGAGGGTTGATGATCAAGGGAGCAGTTGATAAGGCTCAGTGTCACAAGCAGATTGTTCACAACATCTGTCAGTAACAACTGAAACTTATCCATAAGAGCAGGATAAGATAACTACATCTGATCAGATTTGCTCTAGGATTTGTGCTGCTTGCACTCTGTTGACTCATCTTTTTCATTGATCACAGTTCTATGGAAAACCAAAGAACTCCAACAGATCATCAAGGGCACTCAGGAGTATCTAATTATTCAAAAGGAAAACAAGAACCCCTTTAGGATCGCCCTTTATGTCAGCCAGAAACTACCTCAGAACTAATGAGTTCCATAAATTTCTGGGGGTGGAACATAACAGAAGGTTCAACAATGTGATGGTGGGGAAAAATTTGCACAAGCCAAATTTTACCAGGGAATGGCCATCCATGCGAATGGCCTTAAAACAGGCGTATGTCCTGTCAGCCCAGCCCAGCCTCCTCCTCTGAGGATGAAGGGGGACACCAGTCACCCAGCAAACTGAGCAGGAAGCTGAGCACAGTGGCTTGGACATTGAGGGCCAGGGGCCAGACCTGAGGGCACAGTCAGGAACCTCTGGGAAGGAGAGCTCGGACCCTCATCCTGAGGCACACCCTTCCCCCATCTGCTCAGGCAGCAGAAGGAGCAGGTGTGCAGATCTCGGCATCTGGCACAGCTGAGCCAAAAAGGGTGTGGGGCTGAGTCGCTTACGTAAGTTCCACCCCACTGTCTCAGTGTTGCAAACAACAACCGTACAAACCCCATCTGTATTTCCCATGAAAACTGATTCCTAGACTTAGTTATTTGACCCTGCTGAACTTATGGATTACTCTGACTTCGGACTGTTCGACGTTGCTTTCTCTTCAGCCCCTTTTGACTGCCATGAATGTGCACATGCATTTGCCTCACTGACCTAGCTTGCCTGAGACACAACAGACTGTTTGTTGGAGGGACAAAGGTCATACATTCAGATGCTAATACCAGGTCAAGAGTGTAGGAAATTATGCTACTTAAGTCTTGATTGCTACATATTGTTGCTGTTTCAGCATTACAAAGATTAATGGTTTTTGCTTTCCAGCCATAATGGCATCCTACACAGGCAGTTATATTCAGGATCATATTTTCTGAACTGGATTACAATCCACTACGTGGATGAACTCTTCCATGGAGCATTGTAAGAATCATTATCCCTCTGTTGGAATTGCCATCTTACTTTAATAGGGTTTAGTTGACATCTAAGTTTAAATCCAGTTTCATTCTACTTTTAAAATGAAGATCACATCAGTAAAGTGACATACTCTTATACCACTTTTATATATATATAATTTTTATTAAGCATAAAACATCTTATCATATAAAGATATTCTTAAAACATTAGTTGGTACAATTTATACTTTGATTGCCGGTAATTGATCACAGTTAATTGTTCAGAAGAAGCTCAGAAGTTATCTTTAACCTTTAATCTCAATATCTTCATCACTTCTTATTCTTCAAAGCCCGTCATTGATAATTTTTCCTCTAATGTCTGTAGATAATCAATAAAAAGTTGCTAGTTCTTAACAAAGAACTTAAAAAGCTGACAAAGTTTCGTCTCTTAATAAATTTGTCAATTTATCAGTTTCTGCAAAATCCATCAATTTAATAATCCAGACTTTTTCATTGTTGTGCATATATTGATCTTGCCACAGTAACCATATACTGTATTGTTATAACATTTTTTTCTAATTCATTGTTTATCAATCCTATTAGAAAAATTTCCAGTTTAAGGTGTGTCTGTATCTTTACCATTGTTTGCATTTCTGCAGACTGACCTGCTCTAACTCAGAAGATCAACCTTTGGGTTGGATAATGTGGAAATGCACGATTAGCTACTTTGCTGATGTATTCTTTCACTCTAATGGTGGACTGAAGCTGGATTAAACTTAGGTGTGAACAAAGCCTAAGAGCAGCTAGGTAGTAAAATCAAAGTTTGGAAGAGTAAAACAGCACAAAATCAAATGATGAGATTTTAAAAATGTTCTGCTTGTAAAAGGTAGATATTTTATACCATCTCTCCTGTTAACAACAATGTTCTCAGCAATTAGGAATAATGAGATTCACAATGGAACAAAAGAAAATTTCCAAAAATAAATACATTCAAGTCTTGCAACATTGTTAGGCACAGTTTCAAGGTAAGTGGTACAGCTAATAATTCACACCCATTAATCTTTCATCATTGCTGAGCTGAAGGCTGAGACAATTGCTAAACTGCAATTACCAACAAAAGATTTACATTGAAATTAGATTTGCAGCTACCTGTCCTCCCCCTTCTCTCTGCAAGAAAGGGTGGGGCACAGCATTATTTTTTAAAAGAAAATAATAACATATCTACCACACATTTTAGACCAGACCCTCTGTTTTTTGAAGGTTACCCATAAAAGCAAATGCCAAGCTTAAAAGGGGAATTTCAGTGTAACTTCATACTTCCTGGGTGCTTCAGACAATAAGGACATTGGTGCACCAAATGGATCACAGAAGCCTGAAGATTTGTTAATTATAGCTTAAGCCTTCAGCATGGATACAAAGGTCATCCTAATCTTGCAAGAATGGGGAAAGCACAAAATGAGGAAGAAAGGAAAAAAGGAGTATAGGGATTGCTTAGTAGTAGATTGATACTGAACAAGTGATTCTAGGACCGTGGCCATACGTTGCTGAAATAGTCTGTCATATTAAGAAACAAGGCTCAACACACACTAACTCTGCTCACAGTCATTACGTGATAATTCCTCCTCAGTCTGGGTTGCTCACACCTTTCTGTACCCATCCTGACACTCCTTTACAAGATGTTTTAAGATCTCCACCCCTCTCCACCAGCACAACATCTCCTATGCTCTGATAGGATAAAAGTTCTGTGACTCATATTGGGTGGAAGGGAAGGCAAATTCATGCACTATAGTACAATTCAGGTCCCTTTAGTCCTCTTTCTGGATCACTCCCAAAAAATGAAAATGGATTAACAGTTTATAATGGCCTGAGGCATGTAAAAAATAAGATTCAGGAAAGTACAATTGACATGATGAAAGTTCACAAATGAAAAGGATTGGACTAGCAAGGGGTGAGTGGTAGGCACTGGAGGCAGACTGAAGAAGGTTAAAAGTGAAGGTGTAACCACTAGGGATGTGAAATAATATTCAAATCATTTGAAATTTGATTGAATATGTTTGAATTTGGACATTCAAATTCAAATAGAATGTCTATACATTTGTTTTTTAACATTTGAACGAATTCAAATGCTTTGAATCATGCATATGAATTATTTGGACATTTGTATGTGTACCTTATTCATATCCATACACATTTGTATGGATATGTACAGGACAAAACCAGGATGCATATGAGATAAAAACAGGATGCATACAAATGCATACGGATGCATATGGGTGTGTATGGATGCATACAGACACATATGAATGTTACTGACATTCAAATACTGTCTTCAAATACTAACTGAATATTCGTACAAATAGATACAAATGTATTCAAATCAATTTGAATTTGAATACATTAATTTTTTCTCCATTTGTTTGAATTTGAACATTTGAATATTCAATTAGAATTGAATCAAATCCAGAAATTGCATTTGTGCACGCTCTTAGTAACCACAGCCTAGGATGCTGAAAACCTGAAAAAGAATAACCTGAAAAGGAATTGTGAAGAAAATTGAAAATGCTATAGTCCCTACAAAAATGGGCTTTTTCCTAGCAGCTTCCAAAGATTGAGAAAAGAAAGAAACCAGGAGGTGGGCAGAAAGAAGGAGAGAGGAATCATAAAAGAAGGGACATTTTCTTTTGTTTTCTTTTGCACTCAGAAACTATATTAGTAGCAGAGCATGTTGAAGAACAGACTTAAGTGTACAACTTCTCGTTTTGCTCAACACAACTTTTACTTATCTAAACTTATGAGTCTTGTAACTTATTTACATCATACATGTCTAGAGATGCTAGAGTCCATCTATTTACTGTATTTTCTGGCATATAAGACTACTTTTTAACCCAGGAAAATCTTCTCAAAAGTCGGGGGTCGTCTTATACGCCGGGTGTCATCTTCTTATACGGCGAGTATATCCCAAACTCTATATTTTAACTGGAAAGTTGGGGGTCATCTTATATGCCCAGTCATCTTATACGCCAGAAAATATGGGTACTTGAAGGTAGAGAGCATGTGACATTACAAACTGTCCCAGCAGAGTTAACCAATCAGCATGTCTGATACTGCAACACTACCATACACAGAAAATTACACTTTGTTAAGTGATATACTAGCATTTTCAACCTTGGTCCTGCCCATTATGGAGATAAGCATTTCTCTGAGAATAACACACTTATGTGTCCTGTAAATAGTTACTGCATGGCTTTGCCATATGATGACATCCTATATGAAATCTTGTGTAGAGTCATCTGTTTCTAGTCTTACCACAGCAACAATATGTTAATTACCTCTCAGAGGAGGTAAAAAAAATACTGCAAATATGCTAATTTTCCATTGTTTTGTGATCCTGGTGAAACTCTATATATACAGTATTAAAAAATAACATCCATACCTGCTGTTTCTTCTTTGTAAATGTACATGTGCAATGTTGCTTTGCATTTTCTTGGAATCTTCTAGTAAGGTTGTTAAACAAATTGTTTAACATGACAAGCAAAAACCCTGCTAGATAGGTTTTTGAAGCATGGTACAGAATGGATTAGTCTTGGTTTTATCTTTCAATCACATTGTTGCTTAAGGCGTATGCCGAGAGAGACCTAACTGACTCCATTTTTGTATTCTGAGGGTTAACATCATTAAAGATTTCATGTTTTGGTAAAGCAAGTATCTCTGCATAGTTCTCATATAGTTCTAAATGACATTTGAAGCTGTATCACCCTGAACAACTGGGAACCAACTAGGGAGAAATAACACTAATTTGGTCCAAGGGGGCATCAACCCTCATCACCCCATAGTGAGGGGGCTACTCGCACATCTTTGGGAATGTTCTAAGTTTGTCAGAATGTTATTGCTTATGCTCACTCTTCTATTTAATCATGCCTGAAATATATGAAATATTCTGCCATTGTCTTAATTTTTTTCCGTACCTATATTTTTGCATCTTGAAATCAATCTCTGCCAGGCTTGCATTTATACAAATCCATACAAATTCAAACATGTTTGGTGGAAGCAAAAGGGGCCTATATTTGAAGGTCCATTCACTAAATTGAATGTATACAGTCTTTATGAGGGCAAGACATGTCCACCCCGCCTCCTGTCCCTCCCCATCCTAGGGGTGTGCACGAATGTATTTTTTTGCATTTGAATGCGAGTTGAATCAAATATCCAAAGATTCAATTTGATTCAAATGGAAAAATCCCAATTTCCAAAAATCTTATTTGAATCCGGATTATCCAAATCTGCACATACAAAAATCTGATTCAAATCTGAAAATATGAATATTGACAATGTTTGTATCTGTTATTCAAATTTGTGCAATTCCATATGCATCCTGTTATTATCCCATATGCACCCTGTTTTCATCACATATTTTAAGTGCAAATTCGTATAATTTTCACACAGATTCATATACGATATTTACAGATTTGTTTATTCGTATCAGATTTTCAAAAATGCAAAATCCATCCAAATCCAAAATCTATCCAAATATGTACATTTGAGTGTTTTAAAAATCTGATTTGAATTTGAATATCAATATTCACTGGATTTGAATTGGATTTTTGAATTTTCAAATATTCATACACATCCCTACCCCAGCCACACACTCTTACCTGGAAATCCAGCCACCACCATCAGAGAATTGTGTCCTTCTATGGATTTTCCCACATTTGTGGGTGGCTTCGCATGAAGTCAAATATTCCCCCCTTTTTATTCATATCAACTTGAAGGGGGGAAATGGGCTTCATGCAGATACTTACTCTGGACGCCACAGTCTTTGTGGAGATAGTATTTTAATTGCCTGTTCTTTTTGTCTTGTTTTCTGCTATTATTTGCTATTGCTCAGATTTTGCATTTTTATTTTAATAAACCAATTTATTTTACACCTAGCCTGTTTCTTTGGAGTGCCTAGAGATAGGGAGTTTTAGTAACAAGAAGGCCTCAGCCATTCCTTCTGTCACAAGGACCACTCCACAGTTGTAGACTAGGAACCGCTACTGGTAATTATAAAGCTCAGATGCGAAATGCAAATCAAGACCAAGTTAACATTCATATGAATAATTTATGGTGAGTAAATGATTATTTCTCTAATGCAATGTGGAGATAAATGATTCCAAAAAGTTGAAGTCAAAATTCCTAAGCATTAGGCTCAATTAGGTTAGATATAGAAAATAATATAATATGGCATGTTTGCAACCAAAATACCCTGGACATTACAGGCTTAAGAGGACTTGATGAAAATTAAATTTATAAAATATTAGACTAGGCCTGCTGTAGTCTGCACCATCATGCGGACAGCTGACTCTTATTCTGGGGTATAATCTCAAGCAGAAGGGGATAAGAGCCCCACAGTTACATCAAGGTCTTTGTTTATACTTCCCATTATGTACTGCTTTATGATGACAAACCATCTTTACTGACACAGCTCAGAGTGTTTGAAAGCAAACAAAGGCATTGAAAGCAAAATATTACCTGCTTTGTTTTATCTCTCCGCTCCCCACCCTTACTAGCTACAGCTTAATCAAAAATTGTAAACTCTCCCCCACGATGCCACAGTATAAGTAAGGGCAACAATGAGCACTGGTCTGAAACATTAGACTTGCGGGAAAACAGGGAAAAAGAAAGGCGAGCTTTGGCTGTCTACTCACTAATGCTTTGATTTCATTTTTGAGCATTCCAATTTACTTACAAATTATAGTGTTTTTCAAAGCAATCAAACCACTGGAGAACACTGCTTCCCTGATGTAGCTTAACAACATGGAAACAATTGCATAAATCGAGCAAGAGAGCCAAATGCAGAAGATTCAATGAATATTAAAACAATGGAGATACATGTTAATTATTCTGATTGTTGGTTTAAAATGATTAAATGTTATAGAAGTGATAACAAGGATGGTGCACAAAGCTTGGTTTCCTGAATCCAGCCCCACTTATTTTCTAATACCTAGTCTCCTGACACCCTAGTTGTAAAAATTAACTTAAGAAATGGAATGTACCTACACATACTTGCAATGTCCTTTGGGAAATATCTCTTGCTAGAAAAGCAAATAATGTGGTTGTGGAACTTTGAGTTGCTTGTTAGGAGGGGGAAAGTGAAAGAGAATGCATCATCAACCAATTTCTTTGCAAATCCTATCAAGAATTAAAATTTATTCTGTTTCACTTCCTCCTCCTTGTGAAGATATGTGTGTTTCAAAAGCCACATTGGTGAAGCTGGCCTAGGAGTGCTGAGACACCAGTGGTGGCCACAAGCAACCTGACCATCATTCTAGGGCAGCTCTGGCCATTGACTAAGAGAACACCCAGGCAGGTGAGCTCTTTAAAGAACACTGAAGCTAGACTGACTCTAGATGCCTGTATGGTGGCTGAAAGTTCACCTGTAGGTCAGGGGTGATATGTAAACATCGCCAGCAATATCCTTGGTTCATCAGAGCATTGTAATAAGGTGACTTGGAAGTAACCAGCTATCAAGCTGCCGCCACATTCTATGGAGAGGGCTTGACCCCTATAGACCTAGACCCTTTCCGCATTCGCTTTAGATCTGGATTAAGACACCTCTTAATCTGGGTCATGGTCCTCCCATGCACTTGTTAATAAGGATGAATTAAGCACCACCCCCTACTAGTCTAGTGCCATCTGCATGAGATGGAGCCAGATTCAGATTAAGAGACCCTTAATCTGAATCTGTTGTAGACCCATTTAATTAGATCTACAAGCAGACAAAATATCTTGTTCCAGATCATGGATGCACTGCCAAAATTCCCCCCCAAAAATCCAAGGCTAGGAACTGTTGCTGCTAGCCTTTGGATGTGTAGGGGGTTAGCTTCAAAGTACACATGAGCTTCACAGCTGCAGGAAGGCATGGGCTGGACCAGCATCATCATTGTGCAATGGCGGCAGAGGCAGCAGGTGAAAGGGGAAGGCAGGGACAGAAGGTCACCTTGTGTGTGAACATTCAACAGATGTTTGTAGAAGAAGCCAAAGCGCCCCCCCCCTACCATTCATGGGATGGTGTGGGACTTTGTACAAAGGCAAATATCCCCCCTCCTATTCATATTGAATCAGAGGAAGGAAACTAGCTTAGTTCACATCCCTAGTTGTAACTGAACATACACCATACCTATATTTTTCCTAGATCCGTTCTACATGTGGATGACCTTTCCTTGATCTGGATCAGAGAGTGCTGGCACAAATGTAGACCACATTTAGTCTATAACTCATCCAGATTAGTAAGATTTAGTATGAATCTAATCTGGATTAACAAGAAAGTGCAGAAACGGTCTCAGTTTATACACAGAGGCATAAACCAGACTTGATCTTAACATAGAAACCCTCCCCTCTTGAATAATTCACTTGTTAGAAAGAATAATGTTGAGTAATGCATTTGAGCCTACAGCCAGTAAAAAACTATTTAAATATCAAATAAATAATAATAATATAATAATAATATTTATTTGTATACCGCCCTATAGCAA
>MTQE01003428.1:372516-388064 GCA_014337955.1 Aspidoscelis marmoratus
CCTCACCACCTTAAACAGCTCTGCTGGACGGAACTCTGCAGACGCAATAGGCCATGAATCTTATCTTTGCCAATGCTATTATCAGTGTTTGATTTAGTTTTGTTGGCAAATCATTAATTTCATCCCATATGGCATAAATATTATTCAAGCGTTGGTTGCAGAACTAGTTGTGATTTGAAAGAAAGCATAAGGTGGGCCTCATATGACTTTATGAGGTAAATCCTTGTTGCTAAACTCTGCCAAGCTCTAGAATTTTTCCTCTGTGATCCGACTGTTAGAAAACTGCTAGTGATTCTTTGAAATCCTTGATCAAACCTTGCTGCCATCTGTTCCTTCTCAAGTCCTATTTTCTGCTCTAATTAGAAAGTTCAGTACATTTTAAGACAAAAGGGTAGACAAGTGAATGAGCACATCTGGACAGTGTCTCTTCAGATGAAATAAGGCAATCAATATTGTTGCACAAGGTTATCATTTCCTGGCCAAGGGCAAACGGAAGAAATGAGCACTCTGCACTTAGTCAAAGTTCACGAGCAAAAGTCTCTGCTTTCCTGTTCACTTAGCATATTATTTCCAAAATTTGCTGTTTCATTGGAATGTTCTGTATTTGGCTCCATCAGTTTGCATCTGTTTGCTTCTACATCTCTCACATTCCACCAACTGCTTCAATTCCCACAAGAAGAAAAGCTGGAAGCTTCAAAACAAAAGGTTGTGATAATTACCTTGTCTGCATTTTCCCCCTACCCAGCATGAGGTACAGAAAGGGATTAATCTGAATTAACTCTACCATATTCTCCCAGTTGCTTGCAGTCAAGTACAATTACTCATACTCACACCGTTGAGATTTTTTTTTCTAGCATACTCAGGGTTGATGCTTAATATAGAAAGATAGGGAAAGCACAAAATCTAAAGAAGAGAATTTACTGTTCCTAATCCAATAAATTTATAGTCCTAAATTTACTAATTAAAAGAATTTCCTGGAAAATTTTCATTGAGAAAGAGACTTTCCAAACTCTGCAAAAAATGTCAGCATCATGGCTGAGCCACGAGAGGTTATGTTGGAGCTGTCACAGTTGATCAACTACTTAAGTAAAATAGTAAAACTGTGATGGGAGATCCAGCACTATTTGCATTTATCCAGCATATATTTAATTTATTGCATTTTTAGGAAAGTCATTGGGCGTAGCACTGTAAGGGACTTCTAGTAGTTCAACACATTTATGATGTAAAAAGGAAAGAAAAGGGGTGGATGTGCAGCAACCCCTAGGAAGTCCCTTCCAATGCTATGTGGTATGACTTTGGCATGTAACCATTGAACTAAGGGCTTTCCTGCACTTGATTTCATTGTCAAGGTGGGGGAAGCTCTCAGACAGTGCATCTGCATCTGCACCTCACCGCCTCTGTGCATCTGGGAGATACCCACAAGCCATATACGCGTAGAGCACTCAAAAATGTTTACACTAGAAGCAGGGCCGGTTAAACCCTGGCCTGGACACTCCATTAGCATAACTTTCTGTTGGAAGATATGCAGGAGGAGCAGATAACTGGCCGCACACGTGCAATGGCATGCGATGGTTGTCCCGATGATGGCATCATGCATATATGCAGTGGTGCCATCATAAGAGCTCTGTAATGGCCATTGTCTGGGCAGCCATTCACACCAAGTGTGGGATAGCTAGAGCATTCTAGTGCTTTGCTTCCCAGAGTCGGTAGGCAAAATGTGGATTAACTTTAAATATATGCTGGGATCACCTCATGTTTTACTATATGTTGTTTCATAATATGTTGTGACCCACCCTGGAACCTCCAGGTGAAGGTCAGCATACAAATGTTGGAGGGAGGGAGGGAGGGAGGGATGGCAAGTCACAAAGAGAGGCAAAGCCCACTTCCTCTTTTTATCCAGTTTTTCTCTTGCCATTTGGAAGGCGCCAAAGTTTCTTTGGAATCCCCATGCTTCTCAGTTGATTGTGTAGCTATTCTTACCATCTTTTCCCGGCTCAAATATTGAGCTTTCATCTACACTGAACCAACTATCAGTGATCCTTTCACTTGGAGGGAAAATAATTGTTTTCTATAACAGCCCTTCAGGTCATGTTGAAAAGACTAAAGCATAAATTAAGAACACAAACCCACTGCAATGGAAATCCATACAACACTTACATTGATTATAACAGACCAGAATAACAATCCTTGAAATGGCATGTAATTTTCATGTTATGCATTAAATTGTGCAAATTCATTTCACTCACTGCAATCAACCTGGCAAATTTGTGACAGGCATGGATTTGGAACGACCTTTTACAAGATAATATTCCCTAAAGCATATTGAAAGTGAAAGTCTGCTTTAAGAAGCTGGGCAAAGACATGCCTTTTTCAAGCAAATCACATTTTTAGTAGCAGTCAGTTCATTCTCGGCACGTACCTAAAGCTCCCAGCCACATTATCAGCAGGTAAAAAAACATATATAGGTCCCCAGTAGTATGCCAGATTTAGTTAGACATATTTTTAAAGAGTATTTTTAAAGAGTATTTTCTTTCTGGGTAAGACTGATGGATAGCGTGATTGATGCATAGCGCTGATGCAGTGAATGAAGAAATAGTAAAGAAGAGTCATCAGAGGACAAAGTGTAAATTAAATAATTTAAATGAGGCTCTCAGAAATCATTGCAGTGAATTCAGAGGTATTGTTTTCTTCAGACATTCACTGCTTGACAAGCAAAAGGCCTTGGGGAATACATGAGGCTAGCTCTATCCCCACAGTGATACAGCACATACCAGCAATTCATCCAGTCTAATGAATAATCATTCTCTTGTGGCACTTCCATTTTTGTTGTCTTTCGTACTAGGATTTTAAGAATGTTTTCTGTGTGTCTGATATCCTGGATACCCTGAAAACCATTTATGGGGGAGAGGCTATCCATAGGTTGTTGGAAGGGGTGACTGGGGAGGGTTGAGCAGCTCTAGGCCTGGGATCTGAAGTTCATTAGGTAGCAGCAGTACCACTAGCAAACAGTGTTCTGCAATGAAAGGGACAATTGTCCATAGACATCAGTGAAAAAAATAACATAAACTGAAATATGGCAGAAGATCTTCTGCGCTGCCTGTCTACCAACAAACATTAGGAAAGACAGCAGCAAAAGAGAAAAGCTTCTGCTTCTTTCAAACAGAGGGGGGGTTTTGTTTTGTTTTTTTCTTGTGATGATGTATTTTCTAAGGGAAATTACAATTAAGTGTGCCTGTTAGACAAAGGTGGGTTAGATTCAGATTATTTTACAAAACCGAGATATCTCTTCTTGGTGTTATTTTCAAGGGAAACCCATATTAAATGCATGTATTTACTGTGTACGTTGCAGCCAATATCTTGTTGTAAACTCGGACTGGACTGCACCCTTGACTTGGCAAAGAACAAAGACCTCTGAAGATGGATATCACAGCTATATCCCCAAAAGCTTAGTTCTCAGAAGAAGAAACCTGGGGACAGCTTAACAGCCCCCAAACTTCTACAGATGAGATTGAATCCGGCCATGAAAGCCTACATATGTCCACTCAAAGAATTTGATGGAGGTGTTGTGAAAATAAAGGTCTTTTCACAATACAGCTGGATGGCTGTAGTACACTAAAGCTTGTACATGTGGGAATGGAATGGCCATTCACTTTGGCCAGTAAGGGACATGTTCCCAATGCATACCTTCCTGCCAAAGTGCAAATGGTTGTTCAATCCCCATGTGTACCAGCCCCAAAAGGCTGCCATGGGACCAGACACCCCACCCCAAGCTGCTGCCATTGGGCCATGCCTGCCTACTGGCTGGTAGACCTGTACCTGTGCAGAACAACTGGTTCAATCCCAACAAGCCCCACCCCCAGGGCCTACCTAGTTCAAACCAAGCATCTGAAGAAATAGGTTGAGCATGAGGAGCTGGGGGAGGGCACACATCCCTGGGGAGACACCAAGGAGACCCCTGTGGGCTGCAGCCTGCTCGATTGGGGCAGTGGCAGCCCACGAGACCCCAGGACAGCCCCAGCCCAGTCTCACCCCACCCCCAAAAGGGGCTGCCAGCCAGTGGAGCTGATAGGGCCCAATGGTGATGGCCCATGGCAGGGCTCCAGAGCTGTCCAGAAGGGAGAGTGTGAATGATCTCCCTGCTGGATAGCTCTGTGATGGCCAGGGATAGCTTGGGCCTGGTGTGGAGCATGATTTTGTGCTCCACACTTTGGACTCAATTAGATCAGCCCTGGGATGGGACAGGACAGTTCCTGATGGAACCGCTTGGCTCAGAGAGTGAATGCTCTGTCCCAGGGCTATCCTAATTATATACCAGAGACCTACATGTGAATAGGCCTCAGGTTACAATGTTTGTAAACTTTCTTTACAGGCTAGAATAGCAGGAAAACAAGAACAGAAAAATGGGAATCTATAATAACCCTGTAATGAAGGGTTTGAACCACTGTAGCTGCTTTGCCTCCGGCAAATTGTTTCAGCTTCTTCTTTCCTTTCTTTCTTTTTTGCTTAGGAAAATTTGGATTCCTGGATGCTTTAACCTTGGTATAGCTAGATTTCTTTAAAAATAAATGGGGGTAAGGGAAGAGTGAAGATAAACACTGTGGTGGGGAGTGCCTTAGCAAGGGCAAGGTGACAGGGAGCATTAATGAGATCAGTTGTGGTGACAGTGCTGCCTTGCCCTCATGCCCACCTCTTTTCCAAAAGCAAACTAGGACTGAGCCTACCGAAAAAAAATATTTGCACCTGGATCCATAGGTAACCAAAAGAAAAACAGAAGCAGGAAGAGACCCTGGGATGGATGCACCAAATGAGGGTGGACGAGAAGCCTCCAGTTCCATGAACATGAGTTTGGGAGGGATAACGCTTCTTGCTCAGCATGCCTCATTTAACCATTGTACTAGCATTGGCTGGATTCCCCATCTCCTTCTTTTCCATGATGGCTGGGGGGAAAACATCTTGGTTACTTCTCAGAATGTAGCAGACAATGTAGCTGCCTGACTGCCAAATTGGATATGAATATTCATATATTCAAGTTTACTTCAGAGATTTTTTTCTTTTAAGAACATGGGCTTTGCTCACCTCCTCAGAAGACATGGAAAGATCACTAATTGTAATCCATGCACCATGTCCAATGCACACTACAGAAAAACCTCCATATTCATTGTTCACCAAATTACTCTACTCTGCAGTGTGGAATATTGTAAAACCCAGGACAGCTTTGAATTTCATGTGCGAGTGTGTGGTCACCACCGTGATAACTGAGTTCCTTCCACTGTTTTTACAATGTGTGATAACTCCCTAAATTTCAGCTTATGCTACTGACAGTGAAGTTAGTTATCCCCAAACTGTTGGGTGGGAGGAGATAATAGAAATAAGTGTTCACCACAGTTGTTTATAGCAAACTAGGTTATTCTTCATAGGTGTTAGAGCACTAATTCAAATTGTGGGCAGGGCTGAAGCTGAAAAAAATAACAAAAACAATATTAGGATGTTAATCTACCCTTGTGGGTGGGCACAACTGAAGAACTACAGTGGCTGACCCAGCAGGTCTTACGGGGTACCTGAAGACAGGAGTTTAGCATCCAGAATAGAAAATACAGTTTGTACGTAAATAGAGTAAATACTTCAATAGATAAGCCTGTAGGTTGACCCATTTAACTAAATGTTGCAAGGAAGAGAGAAGAAAACAAATATTATAAAGGGAATGATAGAACAATGATAGCTATCAGAAAGAAGGGAAAAGAAGGCAGCTGCAAAAGAGTTAGTGCTTTTGACCACAGTCAACACTTGTGGAATACCCTTTGAGGCCATGTCCCCATGCACGTTTGGTACGGTTCCGAATGCGGGATTTGGATTTGGTCCATGGAAAGCGGACCAAATCCCCCCAAACTGTGCCAGACCAGGACCAAATTTAGTACCTGAAAAAACTAGTCTCGGCCCGGTTTGAGGTCCCAGCACACATTGGTTAGCGAGCTGAGACCACACATGGGGACAATCGTGGGCTATCTGGGGAGGAGATTGGCGCTCACGTCATTAGGAGGTGGGGTGTGCTTGCTGTTCCTGGCCAGTGCATTGGAGATCGCAGCCCCTGACATTTTAAAATCCCGATCGCCGAGGCAGGCAGGATACTGTCTTAATTTTTGTGTATTTTCCATGGAAATATTTTAACCCCCGTTTCCTGATTGCCGAAGTAGGCAGGATAATGGCTTGATTTTTGTTCCAATTCCAAAAATATTCAACCTCCATTTCCTGATCGCCAAGGTGATCATGTAATAAAGGCTTGATTTTCTTCCTTTTAAATTTGGTGGGCATTCTCATGGTTCCTGGTGGAGCAAGGTGCGCAAAACTGCTCAAGTGCCTACCTGCTGCTAAACCTCATAATAGCTTCCGATCTTTTAAAATTAATTGTACGTTTATTGTTATGAAGTATGTTTTATTTTAACTTTTTCTCCCAGCCCAGTCATGGCTTTCTGTGCCACTGGGGGGGGGGGATGTGGCATAAGGGTGGGCTGACATCAATCTGGCTTCCAATGAGGAGAGAGGAGGCAGAGCTGCTCCACCATGCCAGTGTTTGGTGCGGTTTGCATGGGGACACCTCCCTCTGCTCCCAACCTGCACCTAGCCCGCATTGCTGGGAATGGCATGGGGACGGGCTGGAAGCAAGTTCCACTCCCACTTCAAATGCCTTGCATGGGGACACGGCCTGACAGTCCCAATTCAATTGAGACCATAATTATTTTTAGCTAGGTTTTCCAAGAAGAAACCATCAAATCAGAGAGCAATTCTACTATGTCCAGAATATGTATATTAGATCAGTAAAGTATAGTCTCCCTTCTAAATAGTGGTGTCGTTTAAAGGAAGGTTATATATTTTTTAAAGTTTTGGTAGTTTATGTTCTTATAGCATGATGTGACCTGCCCTAGAACCATTGGGTCAAAGGAAGAATATAAAAAATAATAAATAAATGTGCATGTATATGTGAACAAGCTTGTTCTTCTGTTCACAGCACAGATGGCCAGATTTGCAAAGTCTAGTACCCTGCAAGTCTAACCATCCTGTTTAGGCCATCTTCAGGTTTGCCAGGGGCTCCATGAAGACTGGCAATCATGGGGTTGCATCAGGACACAGTGACAACATTGCAAGTTGCATTCTGGAAGGGGAACCAAGGATGCTGAGAGCAATGAAAACGGATGAGTTTTGCCTTTAACATGAGTGAATGCTTATAAAGTGGTGTTCTTGCAGTTTCATATGCTGTGAACAGCATAACTTCTTCACACACATGCCTAACTCTGACTTAGGACCTTTCTGCACTTACTGTTGTATTGCAGATCAGTTGGTGTGGAACAAAGCAATCCATCCCAAGGCTGGGACAGAATGATCTCGACTGGAACAACACTGTCTGCATGGGGAAAACAATTCCAGTTCAGCCTCCATGCCAGTAACAAAACCTATGCAAGCTTTAGAGCTGGTCTCCAAAGCTGCAATTGCTAGGAGCTAAAGTTCTTGGCTTCAGTACCCCAAAAGAGCTCCATTTCAATGGTTTAATAATGTGCACTGCCGAAATAGGTGTCTACTGTTAATCCAGAAAACAGATGAGTGTGCCTTCTGCATGCTTATGTGGTCTGAAATTTCACCCACTAGTATGCTGCCAGAACTGATAAATCAGGTCCACCAGGTATCTGTATCTATGCCCTCCACAGGTACTAGCTGTGGATGGGTCTTCCATATTCTACACTAATGCATAGAAGGTAGCCCCATAATCCACTTTTAATTGCAGGTTTAAGATATGTACAGAAAGTCTCCTAGTTCACTTTAAGCCAATCACATTGAACTGACCATTTTAGAGGATCAGCAACCCCTGCACGCCATTCCACCCTCATACATGAAACAAAGAATATGAAGCTGAAAATAAAAGAAGAGCCACCATTCAAACACACCTGACTGAGATATGGAATGTTGACATCCTGACATGTGAAGAAAAGATCAAAACAGTGCCATGTTTTTGGCTGTCAGATGTTGTTTATATCTGCAGCCTTTTTGTCATTGTTTCTGCTCATTTTAATTCTGTCTCACTCCTTAGCAACTGTTGGCATGCAGCAATTGGTTGCTTGTCAACCCAGTACTGCCTCTGGATCCAACAATTTCTCTCACCTGGAGGATAAAAGTGTTGATGAATCCTGACCCAAAGATGGAGCAAGGAAACAAAATATATCTTCTGGAATCAGTCTATCACCTGCTGTTTCAGTTCTGCACATAATTTTGAATGAGAAGAATATTCCCAAAGTTCTGAAATTCAAATACTTTGGGACTTACATTTCTGAGCATAGCAAATCCTCATTACAAATCCTCATTAACTCTGACAACTCTCTGGAAACAATAATCAGCTTTTTGAAAAGTGAATCTGTTGCAGAAGGGAAGTTCTTTGTCAATCTCTTGCCTGATAGGTTGATTGCTGAATTATTTGAACAAATAGGAATCCAGTGGCAAAACAGGAGTCTGCTGTAGATATGCGTATGAATATTCATCACATTCAAAATTCATATGAATTTGTCCAAATTTTGACATTCATATTCAAATCAAATATTGGTACATTCAAAGATTGACATTCAAATCCATATCAAATGCTTTGTTACATTCATGAACCTGGGAGGTGGGAAACTGGCTGCACCAGTCACATCTGAAATGAATCCAGAGTTGATCCAAAGTGGATTGAGAGCAGATGCCTTCAGAGCTGATATACTGGGGATACCTATCGGATATCTAGGGAATATGTATCAGATATGTAGGGGATTCATATGCGATTCATATCAAACATTCATATCAAATTTAAGTCCTACCACATTCGAAGGGGATCTATTCAAATGAATACAGATTGTTTTGCATTAGATTTGATACGAATCGAACCCCCCAAAACACTCATGCATATCCCTAGTCTGTGACAAGGACAATAATCCTGCCCTCTTGGCTTCTGCATTAATGCAACAAACCCTCCTTCTGCTGCATATACACTCATGGAGCACACTGAGAATCAATTTTCATGCTCTTTTGACATCTAGGTATTTTTATGTTATTGAAACTGATAAGCAATGGCAGGAGAACAAATGCTTTTGACCATGTTGACTCACTGTCACTGCTCAGTCAGTTTAAATACTGCATTTGGATATACCCTGAGAAGCACAGCCTGTGGTAGACGTTTAAGGAATGTTCTATGTTTGTATTTTGACAGTCACATAAAGGTGAGAAGGAAGAACAGACAGGTGGAAACTGACATTGAGAGTTAGTCTTTCCAAAACAGCAGCTCATTTTTTTCCTATCCTGTTCAGATAAGGAAGATATTTGTGTCCCATGGTCACTCTGGAAAAGGACAAATATAATACCATTAAAATACAGGGGCTTTCAGCTGCATGCATGTCATAAAGTAGAGGACCTGTGACAAGAATTACATTTTTGCATCAGGGCAGAACCAGGGACACAGAAAATTAGTGGACAAATGGTGAATCAGTAGTGAACACTCTTCAAGGAAGCCATTGCTAAACTTCAAGGCACAGAATTGTGAAGTGAGAGAAAATGAGAGAGTCTTATTTCTTTAACAGCTAGACTTTTTTTGATGTGTCTACAGAAGTGACACTTTTTAAAAAAGGGCAGATGAAAAAAGCCCTGTCTTATCACATCATTATATAAACTTACAGACAAGTCTCTATGGGAAGAGATATTGTGCACAATTTCTGGAGGGGGGGAATTCAGGTCCTGTCCTCAGTGTCACAACCAGAGACATGCCATTTCAGCACCTTCCTCCATTTAGAAAAAGTAGTTCCCTGCATAAATTGCAATAAGAATTCCGAACTCAACTCAAACTAAAGTAGGTTGGAGTTTTGCTTATATTTTAACTGAGAGTGAAACTAAGAATCTCCACAAAGTCAAACAATTTGATTAATTGATTGATTGTATTTATATTTCAACTTTCTGCAAAAAATTCAGACCATTGCACATGGTCTTTTCCTCACTATTTTATTCTCCCAAGACCTGTATGATAGGTTAAGCATTACATTCTGCAGCTGGTCAAACCAAAGTAACTGATTGTTGCATTTTTAAGCAGGAAAGTAAGGTAAAAAATTCTACTTGCATCTGTTTGCACAGGCTCAGTATATAGAGGTCATGCTGTGGTCTTGTATTTTACAAACCACTTTATTTCATTCCCTGACCTTTGATGCTCTTTCTTCCTCTCTTTGCTTTATTATGCATTTGATTTCTTTTCCATTGCCCTCTTTGCTTTCTAGTTCACATCTCTAGTTGTGCTGAAGACTTGAGAATTCCAGTGGGATATATATGCTTCTGGGTCTCACAAGGTTGTCATGTGACTTACTTCATCTTTGCTCTTCCCATTTCATTGATTGGAGGAGGAAAGGAAGGGAAAGGGAGCAACAGCAAAGGTTTATCGGTGTATCTCTTCAATCAACAAATTAGGACACTTGACTGTTGGTCTGGAACAATCTGCTCATTAGTATGATTCTTACACATAGGACTAGTCCTATTTTCACCTAGAATGGTCCCAAATGGTTTCTAGGCCATTTATGCACTTACCCTTGTACTGTTTTAAGAAGGAAACTATGGGATTCCCTTATGTACTGCTGGTGCAGTCTAAGGGAGGCCCTGCCCCAGCTAATGTGCTTTGTCCACACAGGACAGAATAGAACAAACCAGACTATGTGGCCCAAAATGGCCACCTGGTCCAGTCTATACCTAGACCTCTTTAAAGAGAGCTACTGGCTTAGTAGTGGTGGTAAACCAGACCACAGTGACATGTGGACACAGCATAGTTCATGATCCAGTTATACCATGGGAACAGATTTTGGTAGCACAAAAAGGTACACCACTGAAATGGGTCTCCTGGGGCTTTGAGACCAGGAAGCTTAATTCCTGACTGTTAGAGCCTTCAGAGTCCACTCCAAAACTGGCATAAACTTTGCAGCTAGCACAGGGACCAGGCTAGTAAAGCCTTCCCAATATAGACAGTCATGTTTGGATCCAGGAATACATCTATCCACTCCTGGGATGAATCATTCTGGTACACAACAGCCTACCCCATACTGAAACAAGTAAGATACATGCAGAAATGGCCCTATTCCTGGTGTGCTGTACCAACACTGGTATTCTGGTATTCTGGATTTGGCAAAATGTCATGGCAGCCACCCTTCACAGCATATGCACCTACTTAGCACAGAGGTGGACATGTTGCTTTCAAAAGCAACCTACCTCTGCATTTCTGCAGAGAAAATTCGTTTCTCGGTAATCCGTCCGAAATGGGGACAGATCCTCAGAGGCCTCCCATGTTCGCCCAAAATGCGGGGAGGACAGATTCAGCTGGCTGGATCCCCTGGGTGCTGCACGGAGGCTGCAGCACCCATTCCAAAGGGCACGCGGCCTCCCGCACCGCCAACACCGCCCCCGGAGCCACGGGAGTGGAGCATGCAGCTGCCAGTCACCACGTGTTTCCAATGGTGTGCGGCATGCAGCATGAGGCACGCGGGGAGGGCAGAAGGAGGCAAACCAGCCTGCCTCCACCCTCCCCAAGATGGTGGCTGCCGACACATTCAGCCCATCGCCTCTCCGTGTGCAGAAGCGTCCTGCTTCCAAATGGATCAAGGTGAGGGGCCAGATAGAAGACCTAATTTTCGAGGTTTTCCTGGAGGCCAAATCTTTTGATGGCAAGACCCCATTAAGAATGGGTCTCGTGTTCCTGAGTGCAGAAGCGGCCACCGCAAAGAGTCCCAGATCCAGCCTCCTGTGTGGAAGGTAAGTCTTATATGTGTTCTCTATGTGTCTTGTATGTGTTGTTAATGTGTTTTAACGGGCCTAGGTGGAAGCACCCCAAAGCCAAGATATTTCTTTCATGGCTGTCAGAGCTCCCATAGCAGCCTTCAAAGCTTGCATGAGCTTTGGTGCACTGTGGAACCTGTACCAGGGCAGGCTGTCCATGTGTCTTGTTCCAGGGCATCTGAACCATTTTAGCAGGCACCTATTCCAACCAGAGCGGTCCCAGCTGAAGCAGTCCAGCTGCTGCATGTGTGGAAATAGCCTTTGAATTTTGCTTCAGAGATGTGAAATAGAAAGAAGAAATGGAGGAAGCAACAAGAAAAATAGTGTTTTATTGATTTCTTTTATATGAGTGAGATGCCCACTATAAGTTCAGATTTACTTCACCATTACAAAAAAAAAAAAAAAGGTCTGATAATGGAAGCAAAGTGGGAAAGCACCATTTGAAAGAATAAGATCTCTCAAGGTATAAATGGAGGAAGAATGTTTTTTCAATGTTACTTAATCATCCAAATGAGAAAGGATCAACTTGTAGTGCTGTCCTTTTGAAATAAATGTAATCTTCGCACTAATAAATACAATAGCTATTATTAGTTGCAAGGTGAAGCTTTACAACGTGCATTGTCTGAAAATGGGAGGGGAAATTGCAGAATCAAGGAGAACAAAAAAGCTTGGGCCAGCGACACAGAACAAGACTGGAAAAATGGAGTACTGTGTGTCAAGTATCCCAGTCTCAAGGACTCAAGGGATAGGGTAAGGGTTATAACTAACAATGATTTCTTCCTCACAGAAATGAGCACTGAAATAATTCTGTGCTACAAGCATATAATGGCAACCTGGTGCATTCTGGTTGCTCATGACCAGGAGGTATGTGCTTGAAATTTACCACCGGAGCTGGCACCAGAGTTTCAGATTTACAGCAAAGTGAAAGAAAACCCTATTAATCTTTCATCCTTCACTCAGCTGTAAATTCAGATCATATTTAATTCAAAGCTTCAAGGTCTCTTCTATTCCTGCCGTCATCAGGAGACTTGTAATGTAAAATTTTCTTGAATAGAGCATGTGGGAAAACCAAGACAGAAATGTTTAACATTAACAAGAAAATGGTATGTTGTTATGGTTATCTTCTTCCATTGTCAAAAGGCCTCTAATGGTTAGTGCAAATGACAACTGGAAATTACATAAAATCAATTTTTGCATTCGTTAGAGATTAGGAACAAATGTTCCCTCTTTTATTCCTTTATTCTTCTACTGATTCATTCTTACCTGAGTTCCAATCCTACTGGGAGAATTTTTATTTATTTATTTTTCAAATCAGTTTTAGAAAATGTGCTCAAATATGTGCATTGGCCAGGAGTGGTAGAACTAAAAGCTTTAGGAAATGTTTGGTGAATAGCCCTGAAGGAACTACGATTTGCTACAACCACAAACCACTAAGCTGAAGATTAAAGGAACACAATTGGGAAACTCCAAGAAGAAATTCTGAAATTGTTTCTTAGGGCAGAAGTCTAGGGGCAATCCAATAATTACTCTAGAGAAAATATCCAAAATGGGGCCTTTCTACACTTAGGTGATTAGGCTGCTGTGAACTAGGGCTGGTAAACTTCTGGTAAAGGTGGTACATTTGCACTTGTCATGAGGAAAGCTTCACCAAAGCATCCATTATGGGCCAGAAGTGTGAATGGTCCTCCCATTTAACAGCCGGTATTGCTCCTGGAAGTTCCACCACCTCACTACTGCGATTGGCTGTTCTGTGACATGCTCAGATGCCATTGCAAGAAGGGTATGTCCAAGGAGAGTGACATATTGTGGCCAATCACATCAGTGCCTGTGATTGAATGCACAGTGCCCACTGCTTGGTTGCTGATCAAATGCCCCTCTCATGACTTAATGACCAGATGCCACTCCTGGGGATCAGTGACCGGTGCCTTGCTGATCCGGTGATGAGGAGAGGGGGATGTCAGGCTTGTAGCCCCTAATACTCTGGGAGTGTCCACATGGCACCAGGACAACACATGTTAGCTCCTTATATCGGAAGTAGTACAGTTGCAAATTGGGGGGGTGTTTAACACGTATTGTCTCCTATGTAACCCATATTAGGCTTTTGCATGGAGACGCTCCCGGGGCAGACACAGAATACTTTCGGATTATTTTGAGCATGGGGCCTTGGTCATGTACAATCAAAATTGCATGGATAGGGTGTGCAATGACCTGCTGCCCCTCCACACCTAACTTCTGGCTGTCACAGTCTCAGCCCTAGTGTGATTTTCAAACCTAAGGGGCAAACATTTAAGAGTAAATAACAACACTTCACCTCATCTCCAAGACTGATAATCCATCCCTTCTTCAGACATAAAAGAACCACTCTGGGGATGAGTCACAACAGTCTGGGTCAGATGGGGTAGGAGGCTGGAGATTCCAAGTCAATCCCAACCTGCTCAAGCCGCCATTCTTCCAGTACTGTGGAAAAACAGGCCAATATCAGACAATGGGAGTCAAGCAGGGAAGGCAATGACAGACAAAGATAAGCAAGGGAGGCTTTTAGTTACTTGTTTTTAAAACTGTATGACACAGGGTTCATAAGCTTCCCCCCACCCCCGAGTCCACAGTTGGGGTGTACAGAGGTGCCCCCAAAATGCACAGTCTAATCCTAAGAGAACCATGCAGAACCTACTTTAAACACCAGTGTTTCCTATGACCATTTCACGCAAGGCCTCAACCTTAACCCAACCACATGGCTTTGCAACACTTCTCTTACCAATTTATTTTCTCTTTACCTTTATGTCATAACCCTTCTATTATGGAAAAGTCATGTTCTCTTTTATGGGAACAAATGGGTGCCAGTGATGTCTGGTGGCCTTTTAGGACCAGTGGGTAGAGGGTAAGTGTGAGAAGGAGCTTGCTGAAAATGGAAAAACTTTGCTTATTTCAGTTGTTTAGCTGTTTGCCAGTTTCATGTTTCAAGTCTGACATCAATACACTCAATTTATTTCTCAATTTTAACTTTCTTTAAAAAGCTTAGGCAGCAAGTAGCCCCAGCCTACAGCATCTTGTTTAATAAAGACAAAAGTAAATTACAGGACTGTTTCCTATGAATGCAAGAATTATCCTATTATTAAAAATGATTTAGCTAAAAATGTTCCTTTGAATGCACATGCCATGTTCTCCAGCTTGCTTATAACTGATGATCTGATTTATAGCATAGGTGGAGCTAGTTGTCCTGCAAAGATCTGAATGATAGAGAATGCTCTCTTTTAGCATGATTTCCCTGGAGGCAAACTTTAAACAGTAGCATTTACAAACAACCAGATTTCATATTAACCCAGTTTTGTAATTGCTTCCTTGGGAAAATAAAATCAGAGCTTCTGTATCTTCTCTCTCAGGACTTCGGGGTGTTAATGCAAGCAATTAAAGAAGTTTCAAAGAGGGAATTGAGACAATATCTCTGAGGAGAGGTCAAATACTTTGGACAGGTTTGGAAATAGTTGTACAGTAGCTCATAATATATCTAGATTTCACAACATAGAATGATTATTCTAATGTGTTTCACTCCCCTTCCAAACAATGCTTTCAGTTGCTTTAAATGATTCTTTAATTTTTATCGGTAGCAATCAAAATTTGGTCAATGTTGGCAAAAAACTCAGGCTGTGTCTCCATGTCATGTACAGATGGGCTTGATGGCAGGTGCTTCATAAGAACATAAGAACATAAGAACATAAGAGAAGCCTTGCTGGATC
>MTQE01003428.1:392832-406425 GCA_014337955.1 Aspidoscelis marmoratus
TCTTCCTCCCACGGAGTTTACTCTCAACTGAAGTTCAAACTTCAGTTCAAACTTCATGAGGAGAATTTCAATTGCTTTAACAACAGATAGTGATATGCACTAATATTCATACTATTCAGAATTTGTATGGATTCATATGAATTCTAACATTCATGGACAAATTGAAAAGGGCTATTTGTTCATGAATTGGATTAATCCAGCATTTGTTGAAGCTTTGGCCAAGGCCAGATCTCCTCTGTGACCTCCCATCCCCCCATGGCCTCCCACACACCCCTTACCTTTGATTGTGCTGCTGCTGCTGCATGATCTCCTTGTAGGCCTTCTAGTTCTACAAGTGCATCCCACATCATTGCTTGATCCTCAGATGGAGAGCTGCACACACAGACCTGGAAGTGCTGTTTCAGCTTTCAAAGAGTGCAAAAGTGATGGCAGATGATGCACCCACGTGCCCCTGTTCCACTTCACCGCTCTGCCTTACCTGTACGGAGGCCATGGTGGCATCACTGGGCCTATTTCATAATAACATAAGAGGAGCCCTGCTGGATCAGGCCACAGCCCAATTAGTCCAGCATCGTGTCACACACAGTGGCCCACCAACTGCCCATGGGCATCTCAAGCAGAAACAAGGGCAAACTTTCTCCTGCTCTAGAATCCCAGCAAATGGCCTTAGAAATATCCTTCTTGTCCTCCCAGCCTGAAAGATGTACTTAGGCATCCATTCTAGTAGCCATGACACATCTGTCATTCATAAATTAGTCTAGCCCTTCCTTAAAGCCATCTAGGCTGGTGGCTGTTACCACCTCTTCTGGCAGCAGATTCCATAGACCGATGACCCTCTGAGTGAAGGAATACTTCCCCTTGTCTGATCCGACTCCCCTACCTATCAGCTTCATAGAATGCCCCCTGGTTTTAGTGTCGTGTGATAGAGAAAAAAATGTTCTCTATCAACCTTTTCTATACCATGCATGATTTTATATATTTCAATCATCTCCCCTCTTAAACACCATATTTCCAGGCTGAAGAGGCCTAGACATTGCAGTCTGATTTCCTAAGGGACCTCCAGCCCCTTAATCATTCTGGTTGTCCTTTTCTCCATCTTTTCCAGTTCCACAATCTCCTTTTTTTGAGGTGTGGTGACCAGAATTGTACACAATACAACACAGCACTGTTCAGAAGCCAAAAGAGGTCTTCTGGTTCTGCACATGCAGCACCCACCCCTATCGTGTGATCCTTGGATCGAGAGCTACGTATGCTATTTCAGGCAGGCTCTGAGCAGTGTGCAGTGGTGGCAGGTGAGTGGGGCTGGGTGGGAAGGGAGGAGTGGAGGGGTTCGCTTAATTTTGTTCACAAATATTTATATGAATATTCATGCAGGAAGCCAAATTCTCCCTCATTTGGTGGTGGTGGGGATTCAGCCAAAGCCAAACATTCCCACATTTGATTTACACTGAACTGAATTTGGGGAATTAGCTTTGTGCACAGCCCTGCAACAGGCACATCCAGATATACCTTTAGGAGCATGAAGGTGCCCAGTGATACAGTGACTGGGGAATTCTTTTGGAGAATATGAAAGCACACCGATTGCACAAGGTCACCTTGGGCAATTGTACCTTCTGCTGGAGAAGTTCACTCTTCACTGGATAGCTGTAGCTCCAAAAATGGAAAGACACAATGGCTTAGCCGTTTCATTTTTCATTTATATCACTTTTGTTAGAGATTTTAAAAATATATTACACATTGCATTTAAAACTAAAAAAGCAGAAAAGAAGGAAGGAAGGAAGGAAGGAAGGAAGGAAATGACTTCCAATTATCCCTTTCATGACAATATATATATTCTCATACTTTCAGCAGAAAAGAATACTTTGTAGTTAACAAATCTCAATATAATATATCATTTTTTCTTTTCTCAGAAAGTCCATAAGTGGTCCTCAGTTTTTAAGAAATGACTCTATCAAACATGTCAATTTCTCCATTTCTGCCTTGTCAGTATAACTGATTAACCAGTCTTCCATGGTGGGAAATGCTGAATTATTCCATTGTTGCACATAAACAGTCTTGACACCATAATCAAGATAACCTTTCAACAAAGCATCCATAAGTGACCAAGTGGCAAACCGGCAGACAGTGCAACTGATTAAGTGAGTAACGTACTGGCAATAGGCAGTGTTACTGAATAACACAGTCACCATACCTGCCCAATCTGCAGCTAGCAGAGCAAACCTCATAGACAGCCTCACATAGACCACTGCAATACTCCAGACTTGTCTGGTCTTAAGTAATGGACTCACTTTAAGCCCATCTTTCACAAAAGCAGAGCAAGTGTTTGATCTCAGTTCCTGAAACTCATAGCTTTCATCAGCCTTATTAGCTTTTAGTTTCAGGTCCCTTCAGACCTGGTTGGGAATCAGATGCCAATAAATCCCAAAGGAACAAAAGCACTCCACTAAGCATTAGTAAGGACATCATAATTTGTCTCATGCAAAGTTCCCTCCAAAAAGTACCTTAAAAATTCTTAAATTGTGAATAACTGTGTATTTGGTTGTGCTTTTAGCAACGAACTGGGGTTTTAATGGCATCTGTGCCTCCATTAGAAAGTCACAGATGAGTACAAAATGACCTTGGTGGCAGTTTAGCATCTAATTGCAAATCTGCCAGTGATTTTATAATGCTGAAGATTAGGAAGAAATGTGTATGAAATCAGAGCCTGCCTTGTCTCTCTCACCTCATTCCCAATTTCCCAGAGGACTAACTATAACCAGAAAGATATTTTTGATGGCAACTAGAGAAATAATAAACCAATCCAAATGCAAATAATAAACTGATCCAACTGCAAAGGGGCATTTTTTTTAAAAAAAGTTAAAACTTAAAAAAATGAATCGCCAAAGGAGGATATTAATTTAAAAGTCTTCCTAAATTCTCTCTTTAAACTATCATGGAACTATAGCAATATGTTCCATCATTGTGACCTTGTGTGACAAAATATTCTCTAAAACAGACTTTTAAAAAAAAATCAGCTGTGTTCTTTGTTGTTGGATAGGAATATTTTGTATATGATTCCCCTGACAAAGTGGCTGCTTTAGTCATGTTACATAAACAATACATTTCTGTCTCTGATGCCTTCAGGGAATTTATAACAACTTCTATATATAAGACACTTCAAGCTTTGCCGGCACATTTGACAAACTGTGGACACAACATCAGAGACAAAATGAGCTGAAAGCACTCACTTAATTTCATATTGCTCTTGATGTCATTTGGTAAATGCCAATAAGTAATTTCCATATCCAGCAAGAGTTTTACACACACCAGGCCATGCTACCAGATAAAGGAGCCATGTCAATAATTTATCTTCAGTGTATACCCCTTATGAAGACATGTTCCTTAAAATCTACTCTTTTAACACAAATATGGGAATCTCATTTGCTCTGAAAAGAAGTGCGTATGCCAAATTGCTCACCTAAAATGTGGTTTCTGTCCCTCTTTTAACTAAAGCATACAGGCAACAGTGGGCAATGTAGTGGCTTCACACTCTCTGCAAGACCTTTGCAACCACTCCTTGTGAAAGTTCTGTGGCCCCAGCCACCAAATATTCCAGTATTATGGAATGATTATAGCCATTTTCAAGTGATGTATACTGCTCCTGTTGGTGTAATCATGAGGGGTACTGGACTTAAAAGCCAGCAGAACATCAGAGGGCAAAAGCCCAGCCATTTCCTGACTTCAGAGAATCATTTCAAAACACATTACTGTACTTTGCATATTATTAAGTTATATTCTGAGTGCCTCTGGGTACAATAAGGCACCTTTTCCAGCACTTCTGGCCAGCTAAATAAGCAGTTGTAACAATAAAACAAACAGTGATTTAATGTCCCATAAAACATAGAATGGTGACCATTAAAACCAGGCATTATGGACAATTTACAGAATTATCTGTAGATGTACAATAACAAAGACACTGAAAAAGATATACATTCACCCTTGAAATGTCACTGTTTTGCAATTCCTTTGTTCTAGCAAACAATGGTAAACAATGTTCCACTGACCTCCAGTGGGGATAAGAGGAAAATGCATCAGATGAGGGTGTTTTTTTTTCTGCCCAAGGTGTTTTGATTTTGCTTCTCTTCTTCCTTTCATACAGTGCTGTGAACCAATAATGCTTGGGCAGAGTTGTACTCTGCAAGCACACTTGCACTTATGCCTCACCTTAAATGACACACTTCTAATCCATTAAAACTAATGGTGTGGATGATTTCAGGCCATTACTTCCTATAGCAGTGACAGCAAGTACACAAAGAGAATCCAGGAGACTTGTTTCTGTAAGACATTTACATGATGGATAGGAGCACTGGGGACACTGTTCTTAAGGCAGACAAGTTTGTTGACATAATGACATATAACTCTTACCTTGCCTTTGTGCTAACATGATAGAAATATGAGAGTGTGGTTCATTTGCCAGCTGTACTAAGGATGGCGAACGTGTACAAAGCTTTGGATAACCTACTCTTCTTTGAGAGTTCAGCTGTCCTGTTTAGAACACAAGAACATAACAGGAGCCCTGCTGGATCAGGCCACAGCCCAACTAGTCCAGCATTCTGTCACACACAGTGGCCCACCAATTGCCCATGGGCATCTCAAGCAGAGACAAAGGCAAATCTTCTCCTGATCTTGAATCCCAGCAAATGATCTTAGAAGCATCCTGTTGGTCCTCCCAGCCTGAAAGATGTACTTAGGCATCCATTCTAGTAGCCATTGATACATCTGACATCCATAAATTTGTCTAATCCTTCCTTAAAGCCATCTAGGCTGGTAGCTGTTACCACCTCTTCTGGCAGCAAATTCCATAGACTGATGACCCTCTGAGTGAAGAAATACTTCCCCTTGCCTGATTTGACTCTCCTACCCATCAGCTTCATAAAATGCCCCCTGGTTTTACCGTTGTGTGATAGAGAAAATAATTTTTCTCTATCCACCTTTTCCATACCATGCATGGTTTTATATACTTCAATCAGGTCCCCTCTTAAACACCATCTTTGCAGGCTGAAGAGGCCTAGACATTGCAGTCTGATTTCCTAAGGGAGGTTTTCCAGCTCCTTAATCATTTTGGTTGTCCTTTTCTGCATCTTTTCCAGTTCCAAAATATCCTTTTTGAGATGTGGTAACCAGAATTGTACACAATATTCCAAAATAATGTGTACAGTTTTGGATGCTTTTTAGAAAGCTGAACTCTCAAAAAAGAAGTTTCAGGCAGGCTATCCAAAGCTGTGTACAAGCTCTCCATCAATAATAAAATGTACAGTACATTAAGGGCTATATATCAACATGAAATTTCTAAAAATATATTTAAAACAGTTAAGTAACTGTGCTAGTCTCTCGAAACAGAACAGACATAGTACACATTTTGCTGTCATCACTTGAATAGTATTGTTGACACCATCCTTCTGTTGTTTTCCAATTTCTTTTATCTGTACCACAAGTCTATCTGCCAGTAGTGGTAGGAACTGAAAAGTGACAAGTTTCCTAGCCCTACACTAAGTAATGTTGAAAATCTAGCCCACATGGGCATTTGAGATATACTTTCTTGTTACTGTAGGAGAAAGATCTGCCTATGAGCATTTGCACCTATTCATCCAATTCAAGATTAAGGCCCAAGATTATTATGCCACCCAGTCTTATGATGTGGCAGAAAACTCACAGTAAGAATAGATAAGAGGAGAAGAAAAAGAAGAGTTGGCTTTTCTACCCCACTTTTTTCACTCATCTAAGGGGGACTCAATGTGGCTGGCAAAGCTCCTACTCTTCTCCCCACAACAAAACACCCGGAGAGGTAGGTGGGGCTGTGAGAGCTCAGAAGAGAGCTGTGACTAGCTAGCTTCATGGAGGAGTGCGGAATCAAACCCAGTATTCCCAGATAAGAGTCCAGTTCCCTAACCACTAGAGCCTATAGATGTGCCCAATTTTTTCCCATGAAGAGAACGGGGAGGAACTTTGCATTTGTGTGAATGGAACCATTTCAAATGTGCTAGGCTTTAAATCTGATTTGAATTTGCTTCAAATCCCTGCCACCACTAGTTGCGCCTCTGAATCTGCTCTGAATCCACTTTGAATCTGCTCCAAAGTTTTGAATGAAGGCACAAAAAGTTTTGCTTCACATGTGAACGTCAGTCTTCAAATACAGACAATATTCTATTCACATGTGAAGTTTCAATGTGACAAACCTTTTTAGGCCATCCCTACATGAAATGTTATCAGTGTGGCATGTGTTCAAAGAATCATTGAGCCACAAAGTTGGAAGGGTCATCAAGTTCAATCCCCTATTTAGTGCAGAATTCACCAAACCATTCCAGAGAGAAGGTTGTCCAACCTCTGCTTGCAGACCTCCAATGAAGGAGAACTTACTATCTTCTGTGGCAGTTTATTCCATTGACTGCTTGTACTTACTGTCAGAAATGTTCCCGCACCCCAGTATCCAATTTGTATCTACTTCCTTGATGTTTCATCCTGTTGTTTCTAGTCCTTCCTTCTTGCACAGGTGAGAATAGAGCTGATCCCCTGATACTTTGAGGGCAGCTACCTTCTCAGTGTTCCCTTCTTCAGGCTAACCACTTCTTGTAGGGCATGCAGCAGAACACTCTCCATCTTGGTAGCCCTTCTTTGAGCTTGCCCTACTTTGTCAAAGTGTTTTTAAAATTGGGGAGCCCAGAAATGGACATAGTGCTGTGGATGAGGTCTGACTAAGGTAAAGTAAAAAGGGATCATTATATCTTTAGACTAATGCTGCTCTTAGCACATCTCAGGAGTATGTTTATTCATACTCTTCCCTCCCATTTCTGCATTAACCTGTTTTCATTTTTAAAACTTGCATAAAAGTTGTTGTTTCTATTCACATATAGCTCAATACCTACATTTCTAAACTTATCTTCAAGGGCACACTCTACACACATCTTCCAGTATACAGTTTTACACGTTATATTGCTGAATGTGGATACATGCCAGCTACAAGGGGACATGGCTTTCTAGTCAGCATATTATTTTGAAGAGTATATTATTTGAAGAGCACTATTAGTTAGAAATCCCCACGCCCAGAATAAAATTCCTGAAGCCTCCCTGCCCTTGAAACGTTCTATGAGTGGAGTATGTCTATCTGTGTATGCGTGTGAAAACAAGCCCAGAAAAGTTTAATCTCTGTCTGATCTTATAGAAATGGTGTCACTATAAATCAGTAATATGGCTGACACTTCCTATGCAACAGATCACAAGTTCAGTGTGATCCCTTCTTTTTCCTGTATGCTGGACAGCTTCAATCAATCAATGCAGACAATGCTATGCTGGATAGACCAATTGTCTAACTCAAGACAAAGCAATTCCCTATGAATAAAGAAGAGACACAAAAAATATCTATGGTGCCTCCTCCTTTATTCTGACGACAAACATCAAGGCGATTTTGCCCCTATTCTATTCTTATTATTTGGCTGCCACATGATTAACAACATCAGGACAAAGGTGTTGACTTTTTTGAAATAATGGTGTTAATAGAAGTTTTAGTGTTTATTGTTTTGCCATGTTTTGTATTATTATTAGAAGAAGAAACTCATTTTATAGTTAGAAGTGTCTTAAGTCACCATCTGGAGTTGCAGAAAAAGAGAAGACCTGTTGACATATTAATAATCATAGACTCAGGAGAGAAAAATCCATTTAAAAATTATGAAGGATGTATCAGTCCTACATATGGCATCTCAATTAAAGCTGTAGGAAAGACTTCTAGTTGTTGTTTTTTAAGGACCTGAAAGACAGCAAAGCTATACTAAAATACAAGTTTTTTTCTTTAGTAAGGCAGGAGTGAAGCTTATTATCTCATCAACAAAAATAAAGCCAGAGGCAACGACTTCTTGCTATTAATTCAGTTCATTCACCCTTACACATGGTAGGGGTGTAAATGAATTCATTTTTTGCATTCAGATTTGAGTTGATTTGGATATTCAAATATTCGATTTGATTCAAAATTCAAAAATCCAGATTTTTGAAAATCTGATTCGAATCTGAATGATCCAAATCCATATTTGCAAAGTTTGTATCCGATTTTTGAATATGCATGCATCCTGTTTTTATCACATTTGCATTGCATTTACATCCCGTTCTCATCCTGTATTATAAGTGCAAATAAATATGATATTCGGATGTGATATATGACATTCTACTCAGTCGAATTATTCAAAAATCCATATCGCATTTTCAAAAATCTGAAATCTGTTCGAATTCAAAAATTTGGATTTTTGAAAATCTGATTCAAATTTGAATGTCAATATTGATCAAATTGGAATTGGATTGTTGAATATTTGAATATCCGTTCACATCCCTAACACACAGTATATGCAATATAGAGATATTTGCTGGCACAATCCCACATTGAGCAGAGGGCTGGATCCAAAGACCTAAAGGACCCTTTCCATCTTCATGATCCTGAATTCCTATGACATGTGCATAGTTGTGTGATAAACCTGTAACATTATGCATGTAAAATATATGTTCTATCTCTGAATTTCTTTCTAGTATATATAATCCTGAAAGCAGAGGGGAATCTAGCAATGAAGAAGTAGAAGCCATGGCACACCATTAACATATGAAACAATCAAGCAATAATTTGTTGAAACAAAATGTTTCATTGAACCTGAAAGAAGATGGTAGTTATGAATAAAGTAAGTATTCATTTCTAGCAATGACCTGTAAATTGGGACTGAAAGGGCAGCCTATGAATCAAAATGTTATTTGTTAAGATTAAACTAAGGCTACATCCACACACTGTTGTGGTTTTTTTGTTTTTTAAAGTTCAAAATAACTTAAGATGGTGGCGGTAGCACACTAGTTTATTAATCCACTATGCATTATCAGACCTTTAATGTGAATTAGAGACAGGATGGGAACACTAATGTCTGTCTGCGTGTTACTATCTTTAATTTGCTTCTGAAGTTTTTTAATGTGTGTGTATGAACTCTAAGGAGCTTTTCACACTTCACTTCCCATTTCTGGAAAGCAAAGGACAAAAGGGCTTTTGTGGATGCTTAGAACATACAAACCCTACCCAACCCTTCCCCAAAGTTTCCCTAAATGTGAATGGCTGTCCAGGCACCACCATGTTCAATCCCCAGTGACAGCCACCAGGGTCCATGCACAGCACCATCACCGGGTCAACCAGGCAGCACGTCATCATGCATGCAATGCCTACATCTCTTCCGAACACAAAGAGGTGCAAATGGTGTACCTGGAGCCTTATCAGCTCCAGTGCTAGTATGCCTTATCCAACCTATAGGGAGCTCCCAGACACGCAAAGCCATTTTTGGTGAAGAAATGGATCCATGAGGTGTGGATACACCATCTCAGAGCTCCCCCATCTTGACTAATTGGTCACGTGCAAAGTGCCCTAAGATTTCCATTGGCAATTTCACTTCTCCTTTAGCAGTGCGAGCTATTATTCATCAAATCACCCAGGCTATCTCCATCACGGCATAAGATATGATACCAAAACCAATTAATGTTTACTCCAAAAATATCCTTTCTAGGAATATGGACTCTTTTATACCAGAATCCCACCCACCCACCCACCCTGTTAGTTCAGCTCCATCTGCACAAAACAAAGCTAGTTCCAGATTGGGAGGCCTTGATTAAGTGGGTCTACAAGAGGGCCAAAGGCCTTGTTCCAGATCATGGCATGCCTTTGTGGGTCCACTTATTCCAGATCCATGGATCTTGATGAAACTGAGGTAAGTTCAGTAAAGCCTTTGTGCTGTGTTAAGAAATACTTTCCTTTGTCTGCCCTTCCCCCCCCCCCAAGATTCAGCTTCATTAGTTGAATGTTGGCTCCATTATATGGGGAAAGGAAGATATACTTCTTTTTATCCATACTGTCCAAGCATAATTTTATATGCATCCATTAGGTTTCCCCTCACTTGCCTCTGTTCTAGCTGTAATTTTTCTTCATAGAAAGGTTGTTGTAATCTTTCTTCAGAGAAGAGTTATTCCAGGCCTTTGATCATTTTAGCTAACCTCTCTTGAACCTTTCCTGACTTCATTATAACCTTTTTAACAACTGCAGAAAATGGACAACTTCTGGTATCATTTCTGTTACACTCCTTAATGCCTCTTGGCATAAACTTTAAAGCCAAGGCAAAGCTGGAGCAGGTGTATAGTTGTTTTCTAAACAGCACATTTCTCACAGGAGGCTCTGCACTCCTGCCAACATTTCTTTCTTTCTTTCTTTCTTTCTTTCTTTCTTTCTTTCTTTCTTTCTTTCTTTCTTTCTTTCTTTCTTTCTTTCTTTCTTTCTTTCTTTCTTTCTTTCTTTCTTTCTTTCTTTCTGCTCTGTTATGTATCAACACTTGACCACATTGAACAACATCTACCACGTGGCTGCCCTGTCCCTCAGTGTACAGAGATCCTTCTGGATTTCTTCACAGTCTCTTTTAGTACTTATTATTCAGAACAATGTGGTGTCACCATCAAACTTGGCTGTTTCACTTCTAAACATCAGATAATTTATAAGTATGTTAAGAGGCACAGCTCACAGCTTAGAACCTTGGGGCACATTTATTACATTGGTTTAACAATATGGAAGAGAAATAAAGGAGAGCCTGAATGCATTTACTGTGCATAATTCCTTCTCCTATGCACACAACTGGGTTATCCTAAACACAACACTGCCACTGCATAATTAAATTTAAAAAGACAACCCTTACTAATTAATAAGTTAAAAAAAAACTTAAATCCAAACACATGTGGCTTAAAAAGATTTTAATGAAGGGTAAGGGTTCCTTTTCGCTTTAGTCTGAAACAAGGGACCATGAGACCCTACCCTGTGCTGGTAAATTCAGTCCACAAAGGGCAGAGTATGGGCTTTCTGTGCTGGCCTTATACCAGATTATATCCCAGAACATGGATCTTCCATCTGTATCCTGATATAGACTATGGCAGGCCCTTGACAGGCCTTTCTGTAATCTGAACCAGCAGTTCTGGCCAGTCTGGACCCCTTGGCCCAGACTACAGGCCTTTCAGTGAAGAAAAGCCCCTAGACATGACATCCTTTCAATATCTGGAGGAAAGATAGTACTGTCTCATTTTTATATTTTTTGCAGGGAACTGAGAACCAGAAATGGCTTCACCCTCATCTCCAGAAGCAATTTATAGGGCGCTGTATGAGACAAGATGCAGGATTAGATGAGTTATGGTCTAATCCAGCAGGGCTGCTCTTACGTTCTTATATTCTAAATTACTGGAAATTTCTTTCTGGATTTTTTTTTTTTTTTGAAGCATTAGCAAGCTTGCTGTTCATAACTCCAACATTTGTAAAACTTTTGAAAATGAACTTTTCACACCTATCATCCATTCTGAATGGCATCAGTAGTCTGAAGGATTTATCTCTGTTGATCTTTTTGCAATCAATACTGGACACTGAACCTGAAATCTGAACTGAAACTTTACATTCTACCTCCCTCCACATTGTGAGCATGGGAATGTGATGCTGACACTGATCTTGGTCCAGATAGCACAATCTGAGCCAACAATGGGATGGGGGTCAATGGTGGACGCCAGGCACTGTCTGATCTAGCACAGTTTCTCTCCCTAACTGAAGAGACCTAGAAGAAAAGTTGCAGGTTGTGGGAACTGCTGCAATGAGCAGGAAACAGGTGGCTCACTTTACATTGGGAAACACTTGGAAAAACACTTTAAAGTGATACCCTGTTAGTGTGCTTTCTAGAACCATTTTGGTGCCAGGGAACAGGTCAGCTTCTGCCCTTAAGTGGCCAGAGTCTTCCGTAGGAGGCCATGACTCCTTCAGCCTGCTCTGTCAAGCAGGTGTTGAATCTACATATGCAGTGAGCAATCCAAAACAATCATGCAGATGCTGCACTATGATGACTGCTATGATCCATCATAAGCGCCATCCAGAAAACGCTGACTTAATCTACACCCAGATACATTTTATTCCAAATTATATATACTTTGTTCTAGATTATCCAGATAATGTGGATTAAGCACATGCTGTCTGGATGAAGATATAGAATGATTGTAATTAAGAGGTACAGTAACTTCCTGGAAAGTTCCTATATCTGCCAGGAAAACTTCATGGAAGTGTCTCTCTGCAGGTACCAGAAATCAAGCCAAAGAAGAAGAACAAGAAAAAGCATCTTGTACAGCATTTGCATTTCACATTCATGGATCGTTCCATGAGAATCCCTAAAGTAAATCATTTGCTTAAGTAGATTCAGCTTTTGCAGCTTCACATATATCTTAGCCCTCAGAGTCAATAAGAAATGTGGTTTAAGAACAAAAGAAAGCCAACACTGAAGGGCAGAGAGAATTCTTGCAGGTTCTAAGACATAATATGAGCCCTGCTGGATTGGGCCACAGTCCATCCAGTCCAGCATCCTGTCGCACACAGTGGCCCACCAATTGCCCATGTGCGTCTCAAGCAGAGACAAGAGCAAACCTTCTCCTGCTCTTGAATCCCAGCAAATGGCCTTAAAAGCATCTTGCTTTTAAAAGATCAGGGTTCTATTCACCTTGAATCCTGTTGATGCACTTCAGGAGAAATAGTACAGTAAACTCGTCTGGAATAAAGTCCTTCCAGACTGCTTCAAAAAGAAAGAGCTAAGCCTTTGAGCTATGCTGCATCATTCATCATTCAGTCCAAACTGCGTGTTCCCAGATACTTCAATGTCACTGAACAACAAATGTTGCAACAGGGGCATATTAGCTGGAAAACAGCAGCATTTATCTATTGGTATCTATTCTCAAGGTGTATTATATCCTACTGTAGTGTAAAACATTTTGGCCATGTTATTGCTTTCCCTCTCCAAGAGGTTTTGGTTCTTTTCTATGCTTAAAGGAAAAAGATCTGTAATTTCCTATGACATTTGTTACATGGACAATAACCACTTCATATTGTGTTAAATGACTCATAATGTGTGTTAATGCGCTGAAATTCTCTATAAGCTTAAAAGTATGAATCCACAGGCCAAAAAAATAAATAAAAAATCAGCCTTCATTTTCCTTCAAGGGAAAAAAGTACTAAAATACTTGACAAAAAAAGTCAGATCAAACTAATGTAACTAACTCTGCAACTTCATATGAAAGTATATAATCCTGATGCAATTCAAATGTTTGTCTTGGCCCTGATTCTACAGAGAGCTTTCATGTATCAGTTTCTCTCTTTCCATATCATAGAACTCATTTATCCTTGAACACTTTATGCTAACATAGATCAAAATTAATGTAAAGGATTGACACCAATCTGTGCAATTCACTGCTTAAAGGCTTCAAATGTAGCCTCAGATGCATAATACATATTACATATATACAAATGTGGTTTAAAACATAATTAATTTTGATCCTTAGAAGTTGTTATTATCTGAAATAGATTCAATGTCCTGTTTTCTCATTAGAATCTAACATTTACATATTACAGTATACATCATGTAATTTGAAGTGCATGCTCTATAAAACCTTTAAAAGATCCACATTATGTTAAAACCTGGAAACAAAAACAGGTGTGCAAAAATTGATCAAATATGGGTTTGACAAGGCAACTATAAGGTGGGTTCA
>MTQE01003428.1:413675-428227 GCA_014337955.1 Aspidoscelis marmoratus
TTTTTTTTTCTGTACTGATGCATAACCTCACTATATGAAGCTATATTTAAAAAAGTTGTGCATAAGCTGGTGCTAACAGGTTAGCTTTGTATTGAGCCGAACCATTGTTAATATGTTATGGTTTTAATGTGTTTATTTTATATGTTGTACCTGCCTTGAGATCCTTGGGTGTAGGGTGGGATAAAATGTAAACAAACAAACAAATAAATAAATTGTTACAATCCAGTTCAGAAGCCTCAATGAACTAAGCAGCTGGCTCATCAAACAGGTCAACTGGTTAGGGTTCACTTCATTGAAGTTCCTTTTCCCCTTGGCTGCCATAGGCCACTGTCTGCTCACTTCAGCCCACTCTGACCTGATGCTCATGATAAGAACTGCCTGTTTTGACTCATTCTGCTGCTGCATGCTGCATTGTTCTGACACACTATTCCCAGTAGTTCCCTTCTGGACTCCACATCTCAGCATACCCAGCTCCCACTGCTTGACAAGCATTTGAGGTCTTTCAAGAACAGGAAGTGGTCTCCTGGGACTTGTGGTCCCCAAAGGAAAGTGCCCAGGACTGAGGCTTCAGCACAATGCTGCATGCAACAGAGGCATGAACCAGAAGTAAGTATACATTGCCGAGATTGAACAAAACACACAAAAAGAGAACAGATCTCTCCATAGAGAACAACACAGGATCTGTTCTGAGTCCCCTGTTACTTATAGTTGGGGTCCAATTGATCTATGTTTGCTGAAGAACAGGCAAACTGGGTGATATTTCAGGTAGCAGTGTGGATCAAGATGGGCAGCCACAGTGTAGAACAGCTAAGGATGGAAAGTGACAAGCTTGATGAGCTTTGATGAACGTGCATATTGAACCCCATCAGAGTTTGGCACTTAGGGTGTTTTTGCACTCCCCTTCCTGTACGCTGGATGAGAAAGGAGCACGATGACCTGACGTTATCTTGCACTTGCACTTGTGAGCATTAGGTAATGACAGCTTAGGCCCCATGTGATCAGTCACTCACCAGAGACTGAGCAGGGTCTGGTCATTTCCTGGGCACCACCGTTTTGGCTGTGGCACCCTCCATGTCAGTGCATACATCAGCATGACAACACTGACTTTCTGTGTGAGCACAGTCGCAGTCACAGTTGTGTCTATGGTCATCTGAGGTGCCAATGCACTTGTGTGGCCAGAGCACCAGAAGAGGTCATTAATTCTCTCAGCAGCAGCAGCAGAGCAGAGACGGCACCTGTAGAAATTCGCTCTTTCTCAGCCGCTGCCTGCACGCGGCACCGCCTCCTCCCTGAAGCGAAGGCGAGGCCCGATATGCTTGGGCTTCTCCTCGGCTTCAAGGAGGAGGAGACGCCGCTGCGCGCAGGCAGCGACCCGAGAAAAAGCGAATTTCTACAGGCGCCATCTCTGCTCTGCTGCTGCTGCTGCTGAGAGAATTAATGTTGGTTCTCTTGGCAGCAGCAGCAGAGCCAAGTGCCGGTGCCTGTAGAAATTCGCTCTCTCTCCGGCAGCTTCAGTTCTTCTCCGAGCGCGGGGGCAGATCCCTTCCGTGTAGATCGGAGAGCTGAAGCTGCTGCTGCTGCCGCTGCCCCCCTCGGCCTGGCGTTGCTTGCAAGGGGCGGAGGCAGAAGCTGCGAGTTAAGTTCTCCGATCTCCACGTGATCGGAGAAGAAATGAAGCCAGCCTGCCTCCCCTCCCTCCCTGCCCTCCCTCCCTGCCTCCTTCGTGAAGGAAGGAAGCAGGCAGGCAGGCAGGCAGGCAGGCAGGAGAGGGAGAGAGAGAGAGAAGTGTTGGCTTTAATACCTGCTTTTCTTACCCATTAAAGGTGACTCAAGGCAGCTGACAAAGCTTCTCTTCTCCCCACAGGGTGGTAGTTGGACCAGTGAGAGCTCAGAAGAGAACACAAGCTTTGTCAGCTGCTTTGAGTATATACTATACTATACTATACTATACTATACTATACTATACTATACTATACTATACTATACTATACTATACTATACTATACTATACTATACTATACTATACTATACTATACTATATAATTAAATAAATAAAATGTTATAATAATTCAGTACATTTTTTTTATTTGAATCCGGCCTGCCTACACATTCTAAATTTAATATATGGCCCTCTGCAAAATTGAGTTTGACACCTCTGGTTTAAACATTGCTTCAAAACTGATTGCCAAGTGGAAAGACATGTAGAACACACAAAAATATTCTATGCTACCATCTACTGGATATTTAAATACAACACATGCAAACTAATTACTACTGGTGTTTTGATTGTTGCAGTCTGGGACCTGTCATCCCATTCTGAGAAACCTTGGCCTAGAATAACATGTCGGACATAACAGCATGACAGGGCTACAAGAGCTTTGATTTTGTTATTATTATTCAGTCCTACACTGCAAACAAGAAAAAAAGAACCCTGCTCCATAATAATCAGCCTCAAGTATGGCTCAGAAATGTAATATTAGTAGAGTTTGTGGAGCTGGAGTGTTTTTTAGTTGATCTGATATTATTATCCAAGAGTGGTGCTTCTGATAATAGTGAGGGAGCAGTTTGATGCAGTCATGGATAGAAATTGTGGCTAGAGAATTTGGAGCTTAAAATAGAGCTGATATCTTCTCCTTCTAGGCTAGAATGATGTTTGAAAGTTTTCAAGAGCTGTAGACAAGGATGGAGAGCTGAAAATGCTTCTTTATTCAGAACAGACGCATCCTGTGTATAGGCTTGTATGATCGGGTGAACATCCAGGGTCATTCTCGGGGAAGGAAAACCCATTCATCTGATTTCCACCAATCACAGAGCCTAATTTTTAAAAATTTGAATTTGATTGGCTGGAAGCTCAAATGTTAGCTTCCATCTTGTTTGCAAAAATTTTGTGAAGACTGTGACTCAAGCTCTGTGATTGGTAGAGATGTTGCTCCACCTTCCTCTCTCCCAGCTCCTTTCCCTGCCCTCCTGGCACCACCACCACGGATTCAGAGTAGGGGTGTGCACAAATCCGATTTTTGACATTCGATTCATAATGAATCGAATATTCAAAAATCCAAATTTGTCTGAATAAGGAAAAACAAATGTCTGGACATTCGATTCAATAAGAATACATTTGTATGTATTCATTCGAATATTTGATATGTATCCAATGATTCACATCTGTACACATCCACATGAATCCATACACATCCCATATGCATCCCATTTTCAACCCATACGTATCCGTACGGATGCGTACAGATGCATACAGGATTTGTACAGGTATGTACGGGATGCATACATACCCATACAGATATGAATATATGAATTATTAATACAAATAACTCGAGATATTTGTATTCGTTCAAATTCAGAAATTTGAATGTCCAGAGATTTGATTTGTATATGAATTCATACAAATATTTGAATATTCGTGCACATTCCTAATTCAAAGTAAACAGCAGGCTGTTACTTTGAATTTTCCTCCTGAAGTATCTGAGTAAAAACTGAACAGCCACATGTTAGGTGTGCTCTAGTTGTGTGCTAGATTTCTGATCATGAGTTTGAGAAGTACTACATGAATTCTGTGTTTTCTTTGGATGGTAATATTCTTTTATTCTATCACTGCTCTTCCAAATCAGATGATACTGGTTTATAAACAAGATACATAGACAATGGAATGGAAGAAGCACTAATACCACTCTTAACTGCCTTTGTGTTGTGTCCCAGCTTTATGATTTCATTATATTAATAATATGGCAAACACAGTTTATATAGCTAATATAACCAAGAAATTTATTCACTGTAAATTGAAATTCAGGCTGTTTCTGCATTTGCCCTTTCAAAGCATTCACTTTATTTGAATGTCGGTCTTCAAATGTAGCCAACATTCAGTTCAAATGTGAATGTACAAATTCATATGAATTCATATTAATTTTGAATGCAATGAATATTCGTGCTCATCCCTGCTTCTCATTCAAAAGCAGCCCTGAAGTGTCATAAAGATGACAGAATATGACACTTGTGTTCTCTAGCCTGAACATTTATAAAGGAGGGAAGAACAGATGGGTATGTGAACAATCTTAGCTGTGAACTATCCCTAAGCCACCTCAAAAATGCCTTCTATGTTGTGTATGGATGCACCATTAGTCATTGATGAAATGCATGAAATGTGTTCTCCATCATTCATGGAATTTATTGTTGACTTTACTCCTCTGCACACCCACCACCACCCCCTGCAAGGTGACTCTGGAGTAACTAGAAAAGGCTTACAGATATGTTGCCTTTATCAGATGTTGAATTGGGGTGGATGTGCTTGTCTGTCAGAAGATGGCCAGAAATGGTCATGTGGATACTATCTTTGCTTCACTGCCTACCTCTCTAATATTCATACAAAGTAAACAGTGCATTCCCATATTCATGTCTTTGCTACTGGAAAGTATTAGGGCAAAGTGTTTGGGTAAACTGACCATTTTGCAGAGTCAGTTTAGCTTCTGTTGATAGGCTTTACCACTGTGGAGCTGGTGTGTTACTCTGTGAAAAGAACGCCATTCTAAGCCCTGTGAAGAAAGGGAGCAGTAGGATGCATATGTTGTACATACACACACACAAACAAATTGCCTTTTGAAAATGGCTGAAGTTCTACACTCTCAGCAAGAAACATTGCTAAACACTCAGGCTCCATTACAGGTGGCCAATTTAAAAGAACAAGTTGGCAGGCAATTGTGTTCATACAGGTGTAATAAACTTGACAGTTAGAGGAAATTTAAACAACCTGCATCTCAGCAAGGCTTATAGAAAACCCTAGCAAGGAGTCAGTTAATAAAAAGTGAATCTTTGAGCATCTGCCGAAAGCTGTGAATGGTTTTATGACTCACCGCCTATCCATGCTTCATTGATAAGGACAGTAAGCCAGAAACATCATTCATGGAGCTTTGTTGATCTCAAAAAGCTGATGTGGATCCCAGAGATTTCTCTTGTGTGCATCCTTAAAATAAATTGCAAGAAAGAAAGAAAGAAGATGGGTGGGAATAGCTTCAAAGAAATTTTTGAGGCATCAGAAACTGTTTATTCACTGGGAAAGCTCATTACTCTGCTAAACCAACTTAACCTTTTAAAAGGGCATTTATTGATAGCCTTACATGGGCATTCCTAAGGGTCTGGAAAAGAGGGAAGGGAGAAAATTAAATTACTTAACTTTAGTGGTCTTACTCATCAGGAATAATTATCTCCACTCAGTTCTCAGACCTGAGCTTTCTGCAGAATGAAGCATTTTAAGTCAAGAGAGAGCACAAGGAAACAAGTCCAAAGGAATGAGTTTATAACTTATTTTGAAGTGTCTAATTAATCCATGGAGTGTATAATGCATTCAAAGCTTTCCAGTCAGCTTAGGCTGCATCCCCAAAATGAGAAATTGCAGAGCCTTACTGATGAGAGCGCTTGCTCCTACCCCAGAGATGGGCTCACCCTCTCACTCTCTATGAAGCTGGGGAACAAAATTTTCCCAGTTTCAAAGAAACAGCCCAGGCATATTTTTCAGCAAAGGCAAATCACTTATACAGTCACCATGTTGATACACAGTGGTGGCATGAGTGCCAGAAGGCAGTAAGGGCCATTCGAGTTCTTGTTTTAGCTCTAGAGGAAGGGTAATTCTGAAGTTGCTTGGCCACCCCTGGAGGAATGCTGTGTGCCCAGAGTTGCTACTCTGGACTTCATCAGATACACCTGGGCCTACTGTGGATACTGTCTTAATTATTAAAAGCCATTAAAGAAGAAAAAGCACAGGTATGCTAACTGATATGCCTGGGAAAACTGTTTATGTGCCTTGCCCTAAACCATAACATGTCACTGATACCAAGAGAAAAGTGAATAGTGCCTAGCAGGTAAAGTCTATCACACTTTATCCTCTGCCCTTTATTCTAGAACAGTGGTTCTCAACCTGGGGTCGGGACCCATTTGGGGGTCAAATTACTCTTTCAGAGGGGTTGCTATGAGTCTCTCGTTGCCCTTCCCTCCCACTTCCCAGCTGCTCTGCCCCTGTGGTTGGGGGTCTCCACAACATGAGGAACTCCATTAAGGGGTTGCGGCATTAGGAAGGTTGAGAACTGCTGTTCTAGAACAAATTCTGAAATAAAAGGCAACAATACATACACTTTGTCCACATTGGATGAAGCATGGATTGGGCTAATGTACTTATAATGACACTATAATCCATTATAGTTATTGATCTCAATATTAAAGGTATACCCCCCATGAGCTTGTATATTATGGGGAATCCTTTTAGGCAACATACCAGTGAGTGCCACCAGAAATGGGTCAACCATAAATAGGGATGTGCACAAATATTCATAACATTAATTATTTGTACAAATTTGTATGAATTTGGACATTTGCATACGAAATGGATGTTATGATATTCATACATTCACATTCGTATGAATACAAATGTTTCAGGCATTCATGCAAATAGTTCAGACATTTGTTAAATGGGTCCAGAGTGCATTTGACATGGATCAAGCGTGGATTAAAAGTGGATTCAGGTTGGATTTGATACTTTCAGAGTGGATTTGTTACAGGATACATATCAGATATGTATCAGATATGTATGTGTTCATATTGGATACATGTCAGATGTGTATTAGATACGTATTCATTCATACAAATACATTCATATCAAATAGAATCCTGTGATATTCGAAGGGGATCTATTCATACGAATACAGATTTTCTAACATTTGATTCATTACAAATCGAATGTCAAAAAAACCATTCCAGCACATCTCTAAGTGGGACTGCTCCAATTAGGAATGGTTCTTGTAGGAGACAACCCAGGTAGAATGCTCCAACTGCTGCAAGTGCAAAAATGGCCCATGGTTGTGGCCATGTGTCAAAATCTCATAGTACTTGTTTGTATGCCCTTTCAAAGATTTGTGGCCACAGACTGATGTGACTGAAAACCAAGCCAGACAAAGCTTATTCTGTCATTTTCATATTTGTGTTACTAGATTCCTCATTCAGCACTGGTGACAGATATTTGTTTGTCTAATTTTTTTCTTGTAATGACTCTCCTTCATTATGCAGTGGCCTTCCCTGGGCTTTCATTGAATCCTGTTAGCAACAACATGAGCTGTTTGTGCTACTCATGCCCAAAGTAATGAGAACAAAATGCTCCCAGTATTTATTAGTTGATCTGACTGCAGGCAGCCAGCAGGGTATCCTCATTTTCATGCAAATTAAGGTTTCTTGTTCAGTATCTCAGAGTTATAGCTGTTCCATCTCCTAACCCAGAGCTAAGGAGAGATTCATAGCTTGGCTCCTACAGAGAGCTAATCATGAGAGCAAGAAATTTTAATCAGAAAGGAACAGGCAGTATTCCAAGGCTTGTTAGAAAGGAAGCACCACGTGTTTCAATAGCTACATTCTTGGTGTGGATCTCCTGTGTTCTCTAATATGCAATGTTACCCAGACCAAGAACAAATGATCACAAGCCAGGCCAAGGGAGGGACAGAGAAAGTGAATCCTGAATTTCAAATGAATTCAGCTTAAAAAAAAGAGTATCGTTAAGAAAAATGGAAAAATCCTACAAAAGCTTCATTGTGTTGTGCACCACTTGGGGATCTATAAAATGTGTTAAGTGCCTAAGGCTGCAATAAACTGAATCATTGTTTTAATGAATGTAGTGAACACATATGGAAGAGTAAACCTGTAGCCCTTGCTTAAGACAAAAGAGCCAAGCAATGCTTCTGCCATAAGCGAGGAGGAGCAGTGGGACAAAGCAAGTGCTATGAATTCAGCAGCTAAGGGGATTGGACTAAAATGCCATATGTCCCACAATTTTCAGTGCCAGTTGTTTCTGGGCACAACACCTAAAAAGCATCTCTGTTTGAATAATTGTTATTATTTTGGGGGAACATTTGCTGAACAAGTCATTATTCCAGACTGCAAAAAGAAAATGCAGTTATGCTTTTCTCCAAAGGAAAATTAAGACAACACGAAGATGTCATTTCTTTTGTACAGAAGATTTCACTTCATTTGTATAGACTACATTTTCCTCTTACCTGATCTGAGGCCTTTCTGCAAGTCCACTAAGTGCCTCCCCCTTCCACATGTTTATTTATTTATTTTATTATTTACATTTCTATCCTGCCCCATACTCAAAGGTCTCTGGGTGGGTAGCAACCTTAAAACAACAGATTAAAAACAAAATATACAATAAAAGACTTCAAAAATTCAACAAATCTAAAACAATACACCACATGTTTAAAATGATAGAGTCTGTACTAGGGGGGAAATATAATCAGCTCAGCCAAAGGCCAGGGCAAAGAGGTGCGTCTTCACTGCCTTCCTAAATATATATAAGGAAGGGGCATGACACACCTTGAGGGGGAGACTATTCCATAGTCTGGGGGCCATCACCGAAAAGGTTCTCTCCCAGGTGCCCACCATGCTCACTATTGAAGGTGGTGGGACAACCAGGAGGGCCTCACCACTTGATCTTAAGGCCCGGGCAGGTAGGTATGGGAGAAGGCGTTCCTTTAGATATTTAGATATATATCTCTGGCAGATGATATTGCAGAACGTTGTTCCTCTTGCCATTATGGCCTGCCATGGTGCTCTCTTTAACATATTTTAGGGATACTCACATCCAGGTACTCATATACTGACAAATACCCAGAAGTGTGCATTGACACCACAGCACATGCATGGCCATCATTTTCACTCTCCATGTATGTGCAGTGAATGGAGTGACAATGGTGGTTGTATCCATAAGGTAAGTAAATGAACTATTGCTGGAAAGTCTGACTAGAAGTGCTGGGTTTTCCAGCTAGTTTTTAGTGCATTTTAGGGGGATATAGTAGGGTTGCTACAGATATATGTGGCAATCTCACAATGGTGGTGCATTAATGGCACTATATTATTCCTGTCTGGACTGGGCCTGAGGGCAGAATATGGGGAGATCCTGTCCACCACTGGTATGTTTTGTCCGTGCAGGATGGAGTATGATGCAGATCAAGGGGCCGTTGATCTGGATCATCCATAGATTATCTATCACTGTACCAGCTCAACCAGTCTGGAACTGGGAAGTGTGCAAAAGATTATGCTACTGAAATGGGTGTTCCAGGTACTTTTGTTCCTGACCTTTGTTGCTCATACAGGCCAGCTCTGAAGCTCATAAGAGCTAGACTGGAATATCCTGTTGTTCTGGCTCAAAGCAGTCGGTATGCTCATTGATCCGGTATAGCAGCCAGTACAGAATCATGCTTATGAGGACTAATATGTTGCATTTTGCAATCTGGAATCTTCTGCATACAAAACGTATGCTCTGCAGTGATGAAAGAAGGACCTGCTTGGTCAAAGTTCCACATTTAGGTAACTGATTGAATAAATCCTTCCTTTCAAGATCCATTTGTTTCAAATGCCATTTGAAAAATTGGCTAGAAGTTGATGTAACAGAGTTCAAAAGCAGATAAAAAGGGAAACTTGCTTGGTGTTCATCTGTCAATACTATTCAGTTACAGAGCAGTAGGTGATAAAACTGGTATGGTTCTTTTGTTTGCTGATCACATAAGTGACCAGAGCAGACATATTTGTTTCTATTTATTTTTGAACTGAATTTATGTGACCAACCAATAACTAATATTCTAGAGCTTAAGAATCATACCTTCATGTCTAGTTTGGCTTGCAGTATTAAAATTATTTCCCTTATTTTGATTCATGACTTAAATACTACTACTGCTGCTGCTGCTGCTGCTGCTGCTGCTGCTACTGCTACTACTACCAACAACAACAACAGCAATTAATTCATTTTGTCTTTCATCATGTTTTTCTGTCCAGTTCAAACTTCTGGTTTTGACATATAATACTCTTTATGGTTGAGGATCTTGGTACATAATGCAACATTTGTCATATGCACTTTTACCATAAGGTCCTTTACAGAGCCCTTTGAACACGCCTTGTCTAAAAGCCAAAGGATAGATGTTAGAAAATCTTGTTCAGTGGTTTCCCCTTCAGTTCTACAATAGAATTAAAAATCTGCTTTCCCAGATCTTTTAAGGACTGGTTTTAAATCTTTTGGAATCACTGGGCCTTTCTGCACTTAGCTGATTAGGCTGCTGTGAACTAGGGCTGGTAAACTTCTGGTAAAGGTGGACACTTTTATGAGGTCACACTTGTCATGAGGAAAGCTTCCCCAAAGTGTCCATTATTGGCCAGAAGTGGCCATTTACCAACCCATGCCACTGCGTCCGAAGCTAGAAGTTCTACCTCCTCAGTACAATGATTGGCCACCATTGCAGGGGAGCGTATTTGAGGAGGGGCATATTGCAGCCAATCACATCAGTGCCCATGATCAAACACCCCTCTCATGACTCTATGACCAGACTCCACTCCCAGGGACTGGCTGTCCAGTCACATCAGAGGTCAGCAATCAGTCACGGACACCAATGCCACCGTGCCTGCATGGACACCGCCTCTCCCACCCACTGAATGCAGACAGCCATAAGAAAAGCGAATGGTCAAACCACTGGATGCTTCAGGTAAGCTTTTGGCCAACGTTGGCTTTCACTAAACAACAATTAGTGAACTTCTGAGGAGGCAGGACATGTTTGGAGGCTGTAACAAGCTAGTCCACATGCAAATGCTCTTTACTAGAAGTTCACTAATTGTTGACTACCCACCTAAGTGTGAATAGGCCTACTGTTTATGCATGTGTTAACTATCAGTGGAGGAGAAAATGAAAGAGAAGATGTGGCATTTTTTGTTTGGGTGTCTGATACTCATTAGACTTATTTTTTAACATTAGCTGAACCTCAACACTAATAAAACATGGCAATGGCCTAGAGCAGTCACAGCACAGACTGATTAAAAAGAATGGCATAACACTGGATTATACCTCAGAATAAGGAACTGTCATCCACATGCTAGTGCTGATTACAGCAGTTTCTGGATGGGATCTGCCATGGTCTTTGTATCAGCATGCAGATGGCAGGTTCCCATTCCGAGTTATAATCCAGAATATGGTCCAGTGCAGAAAGGGCCACAGACTGATTATAAAGAATGGTGTAACACTGATGCTAAAATGATACATTGGAACATCTGTAAAAATTATCATCTGCCAACAGCAAACAACTGGTGGGAAAGTGATAGAAAATGAGCAGATCAAAATACTATGAGAGTTTCAAATGCAAACTGATGAAGTTTGGGCACATTAGATCTAACTGTACTTGAAAGAAGGTGTGGATTATTTACATAGCAGTATCTGGTGACAGGAGAGAGGAAGACAAAGAACTTGATATGATCACAAAATATCAGGATTTGAAGATTAAAACTGAGAGACTGCAGCACAAGCTAGCAGTTGTGGTTCCAGTGGGTTATTGGTACACTGGGTGCCATACCAAAAAATCTTGGTAGACAGATAGGACTTCTGCATATTGACAAAATCTCTATTGGTCAACTGAAAAAGACAACACCGATCAAATCCATATACATTATGCTGATACATTATGTCATCCTTAATTGTTGTAACAACAACAACAACAACAACAATGCACTGATACTTTGAATTATCCTAGGTATTTGGGAAGTATCTGATGGTCAGAGTACCAAAGCAGTCATAAACATATACCAAACTATGGCATTATTCTATTGCACAGGAATAATCCATTCCAGCTTTAAGAAGAGGTTATGGACACTTAGAGTAATTTGCCAATTCTCCTGAGTAATATATTTTGATTGTTTTGCTTTCACTTTTCTTCTTTGAGACCTGAAAGTGCCAGAAAAGGAAAAGAGAGGGTAAGTACAAATAAAACACTTTAGAAATGAACAGATATTGGACCTTGAAAGGTTACATTTACAAATGAACTGCTGTTGATAAAACTCTGTTCTATCAGAATGCAAAATGCATGAAAACATGTGATGAGAATACAAGAAAACTCGCAACTTATAACTTGACTCTACAGATGAAATTCATCAAGGTCTGTATATGGTGACATGTCACATTTATACAAAATACCAGAAAGCAATGCTGTATTTATCAAAAGAAGCAATTCAGAGACAAAATATCTGCCCACATAACAGATGATGATACAAACATTTAAATGTAAGTATTTCCCGATATGACAAGCCTATCTGCATAAAATGGCTGCAATTTAGCTGAACTAAAAGCAATGCTTTTGTATTGACAACATTTCATTTCCCTTTTCATTCTTTTTATAGTACTGCTATACTATGCTGCTTTTGTATTGACATTTCATTTACATTTTCATTCTTCTCCTTATATTACTGCTGTACTATATATGATGTCTTGGAATCCTTTTTCTGAATTCAAATCTAGTAAGGCTACATGCCCCCATTGATTTGCACTATCTGCATGAAACCGAATGAGATCCGAACCAAGGCTTCCCTTTATCTGGATCTCTGGTAGACCTGATTATTCGGGTCTACCAGAGTGACCAGCATTTATGATTGAGAAAAAGGGGGTTATGCAGAAGGCACACCTTTGTGTTCTGGGACTATGGGGAGGTGATTTTCAGCTGCACACCACAATGCCCAGCAGAAACCCTGTACAAATGCCAAGGTTTGGAACTTTTGTTCCTAGCTCTTGGACTTATGAAGAAGCAGCTTGAAAGCTTGCATGTGGTTTGAGTCACACAACATGGGCAATCTAGATCAGTGCAGATGGTGCTGCTGATCCTGCCTATGCTTCGCTGCAATCCAAACCTACTGATCTGGGACATTTTTGCTAGTCAATGCTAGCCTACCCCCCCCCCCCCCCCCCCCCCCCCCGCATGATCAATCACTTACCTGTGATCGATCCCTGGGCCGTTCCTCTTCTGGGCACCAAAATCTGACTTGCTCCATGACTGTGCATGTATCAGCATCATCACTATGGCAACACTGATGCTCTGCTTAGTCACAGTCACATCAGGGGGGTCATCAGAGCTGCCAACCCACTTGTGCAGCAGCTCTGATGACCTCCCTGGCCAGCAGAGATGCAGAAGGTCACCATTGGATGCTTCAGGTAAGTCCCTGGTAAAGGTTAATAAGCTTGTAGAGCACAATTGCATGCAATTAGTCAACCTCTGTTCAGGCAGGGGGTGTTTCTAGCACATAAACACCTCCTGACAGTGCAAATGCACCTGCCCAGATGTTGCCTAAGTGCATGCTACAGACTGAAGTGCAATTCAGCCCTGGATTAGCAGTAGGTACGTACAGAAAGGACCTAGGCTACAGTTCCCATTCTTCTGATCAATCAGTTTTATGTGGAGTTGAGTTCAAAAACACTTAGAGGTCACCTATAATACTTCTCCTCATTTAGGAAACATTACTTCTTATCAGATACCAACCTCTGAAAATGAGACAAGAATCCTTTCTCAAGCACAGAAGATCTCTTCCCAGGCAGACTGTCTGATCCCATCTAAATTGTTAGCCAACATATAGAAGAAGGGACTTTGGTATTTGTTTGTTATTTCTGCTACATGCAGCTGTTCAAACACCTACCAATTCCCATCTTATCAGAGCTGGGGCACATTAGATAAGCTAAGGAAGATGGTGGCGTCTGACACATATCCTCTTATAAGTGTGGTACATTCTGGTCAGCAAAGATCAGTTGTGAGGGAGGTTTTTTCTTAATCAATAAAAAAGAAGTTGATTTTCTCACCTTACCATATTGGCCATCCATGTTTTGTGATTTGCATTTAAGGAACTATAGTTTCTATCACCTCTTTCTATTGTCATGCTGGACTTCAAAGCAGAGTATGCCAAATTCCAGCAGCATCTTAATGTTACTAGTTAAGAAATGAAAGGCAGCTCAGTAGTTTACCACTGGAAAAGGAACACAACCAGGAACAAAACTGTTGTGCAGCTGCAGAAAGCATCACCCTCACAAGAACTGGACAAGGCCAAAAAGAAGCAAATGCTTTGTTTGTTCAAGCTTGATTGGAATGATTTCCCCCCCCCCTTCAATTTCTCAAAATATCTGTTAAATAGAATATCCAAATGGCATAACAAGGTTCATATTCCAAAATTCTCCAGCTCCTGAATTGCCAGGATTGGACCTTGTTTATTCCAAAGCAAAAAGACACCTTGCTTTCCAAAGCAAAAAGAATCACCTCATCTCTAAAATGGCATAATTGGCATCCAAAAGAGGTATCACTTGAGGACTTCTTCCGGAAATGGATATGAAGAAATAGAAAATTACAGGATGGATATAATAGCATATATCTTATTCTTCCTAGATATCTAAACTTGGAGACTGACACCTATTTCACTGAAACCAAATGAAGGCACATTTCAGTGGAGCTTCATAGAAGCTGCTTATTAATGTATTGTAATATAACTATAAAACCTCAAAGAAAACTACTACTCTATTTCCTTTAACTCTCCCTGGTGGAATGACAGTTCAGATTCTTTCCCATTAGAATGTTTTGATTAGTGATATGCCATTTCAGGTGTCATTGCTGCCACAGTAACAGGAGCATATTAAAAACTATCTTTCATGTCTGTAAGTTTTTTATGGGCTACTATAGACTTCCAGTACAGTCATTTAATCATATATATATATATATATATAT
>MTQE01003428.1:448846-459315 GCA_014337955.1 Aspidoscelis marmoratus
GAGACCCTAGGGCATGGGGCGGGATATAAATATAAATATAAATAAATAAAAATAAATATGAATGATAATAGACTTATGAACTCTCATATTTATTTTGTCATTGTATTTTCCAACATGATAATATATGAGCATGCTTTTTTCTATTCATTCAGAACTATCATCATCAACAACAACAGCAGCAATAACACAACAATATAACATAACACAACACTAAACATGTTGGCTTTGATATTTCATAATACATCGGGATGTTCCCATGATCCCAAGATGACACTAAGTACCAGCAGATAATGTGAGCAGAACCCAGCAGGGGGCTTTTTGCAATTGAGAGATCGTAACCTTGTCAATGTTAAGCTGTTTTAACTACCATCCAAGGTCTTTTGGAATGGCACCCAGAGTGCCAATCACTATAGGGACCACCATTGTGGGCTTGTGCCAGAGTCTTTGATCTTTAAGTCCTTGTATTTCATATTTTTCTGTCTGTTTCATGTCAGTCCTGCTGTCTCCTGGAAGAGTGTCATCAATGAACCACACCCTCTTCTTTTCAGCAATGGTGATGTCAGGGGTGTTATGTTCTAAAACTTTATCAGTTTGTATTCTGAAGTCTCATAATATTTTGACCTATTCATTTTCAACCACTTTTTCAGGTTTATGATCCCACCAGTTCTGTGCTGCTGGCAGATGGTAATTGTGACATAGATTCCAGTGGATCATTTTAGTGATGGTGTTGTGTCGCTGTTTATAACCTGAGGTGCCACATGAGTGTGCTGGCATGTTGGGTGACCTGGGACATTAGCACACATGCACAGGATGTCACCATTGTCTTGGTACATGCTGGCCGCTAGGATAAAGATGACAGCTCCTGGACCTCCATGACATGTGGGGAGAGAGCTAGTGTGCACTAATACTCGCAAATGCAAATGCAAATGCTAGTGCATGCCAGTGGAAGTGTACTATTCCCGTCCCCCAGACAGGATGAAAAGTGCAGAAAGACTCCTGGGTTCTCCAGCTATATCTCAGGGTCTTTTCTCAGAGAGCTGAGTTCTGCTGCCTTCTGCTACAGATGTAGGTTAATGCCCCTCTGTCAGAAATGCCAAGTTGTGGCATGATGTAACAAAACTCTTTTTTATACAGAGAGGACAAAAGTCTGCCAGACAATAAGGGCTTGTAGAATTATTTCTCAACAACTATATACACAGTACATGATGAGAAAACCCAATAAACAGGAGATAAGAATGGAGGGGGAAGGAGCTTCCGTGCAACAGAAAGTCCAGATTACCTCCTTGTCTATCCTTAAGAAGTCATCTTTATGGGCTTGCGTGGTTTTGCACTTCCCAACCAACTTCAGTGGGATATTTATGTTTCAGTGTTCTCCAGCCCACCTGAGCTGCATGCAGCAGCTATTAGCATGTAGGAGGTCTGTCTTCCTGAATTTTGCTGCCATTCACCCACCTTCTCTTCTGCCCAGTTTGCTGACCCACAAAACAAAATCAGACCTTTTTTTTTGGAACTAAAGAACCGTATTCTTTACCTTGTTCCTTGGTGGTGATAGGTTTTTTTTTTAATGGAAAGGAAAGAAGGAAACAAACACCAGCATAAGCAATATTCCCATTGTGTGTGTCCTTTTTTTAAAAATCCCTGAGCAGAAGAAATCAAATTTTCTTTCCTAGAGGCCATAATTAACCCCTTGAGTATGTATCCGACTAAACCTAAATAATTATGGTACTTAATTTTCTAGTGCCTGACGAAAATCTCTTTCAGGCTCTTAATTGGCTGCCACCTCCTATTAGTGCTCACTTTGAGCATTTAATACTATCAGCTTGGGAAATATCCAACCAGTAAAGGAATATGCAACAGCTAACAGACTGGGCTCCTTCTAGGCATGTAGATGAAATGCAGAACATGGAGGTAAATGTTCATATTCCAGCTCTTCTCTAAGGCTGCCTCCATCAGTGCTACATTGGGGAAGCCAATGCTATTTCAGTGATATGACAGGAAATTCAGGAATGACAGCAAGTTTCCTGCAGTAGTCCCTCTTACCTGTGCATCTGGTAAGGAACACATGATTGGCTTACCAGAGACTACCAGAAGCAAGCCAAGCACACAAAAAGCAACAAAAGAAAAGTATGGGTACTTAACTGCCTTCTAATAGTCTCTATCAGGCCAGTCATGAATGCTGGTCACTAAATGGACAGGCAAGCAGGGTTTTGATGCTTAAGTCTGGCAGACACTGGCAAGAGGCAATTGCAGGATCTTGTTTAGCTCTCACAGGTTGTGTTCACACCTAAGTTTTAATCCAGCTTCAGTCCAACTTTAGAGCAGAAAGACACGTTAGCAAAGTGAACAGTCATTTTCTTTCCACAATGTCTAACCCAAAAGGTGGATTTTCTGAGTTTGATAATACTGAAAAAAAATCAGTGTATCACTTTGCTGATGTATTCTCTCACTCTAAAAGTGGATTGAAGCTAGATTAAAACTTAGGTGTGAATGCAGCCATGTTGGCTCTTGCATTCTGGAGGCAGGCTCAGTGTTTTCATTTTCATATAAAGAGTGGCCCAGCTATAATGCAGGAGTAGACAAAGGGTAAAATGAAATCTTCTTGTACATAGCAAATTGTGCACTCTACTGTTGTCATTGGAATGAGTTACAAGAATCCCTGTAGTAATTAGCTACCCAGTTACCCACCTTCATATACTTCTGAAAGCCTCTTCTGTGTATGACCCATTTCCTATTTCAGGTTTTGCAGTACCATGAATCACGTAAAGCAGATTTTTCAGAAGTGCTCTGTGGAAAGCATGGATCCTAAAAAATACACACAACTTTAGCTCACTGCTCAAAGAAGGGAGAGATTAAGATGCCAGTTCCCTTTGTATTTGACAAATGGCACAGGTAGCAACAGTTTGGCTACAACTGAAGAAAGTTTACATTAGGAGTAAAGGAAAAAGTGATGGCCATCCACACTTTCAGTGTTGGAAAATCCTCATACCATGGCTTCTTGATCTTTCTATGTCCTTTGACACTTTGGATCCTGAGATGGTTGGCATTACTTAAATCGTTTCTATCTGGTCATTTTTTTTTCTGTTGCTTTTTAAGGAATTTATGTCAAGTGTCCCCTGTAATGACTAGGGTTCCACAAGGATCAGTTTGGGGTCCACCCATTTTCTATCTTTATGTGCTTTCCTTTGGAACACTTATTTCAGAGTTCGGTTTTCAGCATCATATTTATGCTGATTACATTCATATTTTTCATGGTTTTAAGTCATTGGACTCCATCATTTGAAGATGAATATGGACAAAACAGAGATCTTGGTGTTTCAGCTTGACAGTCCAGCAATTATTCTTACATGTTCACCGGTGTGTTCACTTGGTTGCTTGGAGCCTTGGAGTCCTGCTAAATTCACACTTGTCCTTATGCCCCTTTATTCAGGCAGCAGCTAAGGCATGCAGTTATCATCGTTTGAATATCTGAAGTATCCAGAGGTTCCTGATTGATAAGACCACCCACTTACTTGTCCAAGGTCTGGTGATGCCATGTCTGGATTACTGTAATAGTTTATTGACAGGTTTGTCTTATTGTTCTCCCATTCTTCTAACTTTAGAATAGTGTTGTTTGGGTTGTTTTATCTCTTCCTAAATACTTCCATGTCTCTACCTCTCACAGAAGCTTCCATTGTTGCTGATTCAAGTCAGGGCTGCCCAATGTATGGAGGCTTACTAGATCACTCTCAAGGCGAATCCCCACAGCAAGCTTATTTCGCTTTCCCGAAACCGAAATAATAGAACCGGATGCAAACGCGAATTTGCCTGTTCCCATTACTTTTAACTTAATCGCGTTGGATCCGGATTCTGAGGATCGTACGTGGCATACGTGACTCAAGGGGGGACTCAAGTCGCTACTTTTTAAAAGCCATTTTTCAGGGCTGCCCTGCCCTCTTTCTCTTGGAATGAATGCACCACCCATAGGGGACCCCTTCAGGGAGCCTAGCTGGGTAGCTGGGTGGCTGGGTGGCTGCCGCTTGCCTGGATGGATGAAAAACGGCAGCGGACAGCCAGCGATTCTTTCCCCTCCTCTCCCCATTTCCTAGGGCACACAGCAGCAGCAGCAGCAGCAACTCAAGCCCCCTTCACAGCCACAGCCTTTAAAACAGAACCTCCAAGGCTTTCTTTTCCTCTCCCTTTCTAAAGGTCAGCACTTTCAGAATTGTGGAAATTTGCAACATTGTTATAAGGAGTGAATTGGCTAGATCGCTACAGTGATCTCCGAGGATTGAAAAAGTTTTGAATCCGAGATAAGGTTGCCGTGAAGACACGGCCTCAGACTAATCTGGCCCAGGTTTTTTTTCCCACTTATCTGGGCTGGGCTGCTCCAACTGAATTGCTCCTTCTGGGTCAGTACCCCCAGAACAAGGCCATCTCCACTTGGATAGGCTTGTCCAGGACAGCCCCCGAGCCACATTGTAAACAGTGTACTGTCAGCCCAATTTAGACAGCCATTTTGACTGTCTAGATCAGTGGTTCTCAACCTTCCTAATGCCGTGACCCTTTAATACAATTCCTCATGTTGTGGTGACCCCCAACCTAACCCTAACCCCAACCATAAAATTATTTTCGTTGCTACTTCATAACGACTTCTGTGAAAGAGTAGATCAATCCAAAGGGGTTGTGAACCACAGGCTGAGAACCACTGGCCTAGACTGAGCTATGCAGCATTTGCTGCACAAGGTGTAGCCTTGAAGGAGTGTGGCCTCCCCTTAAGCTGGTCCACTGGGCAGAAGGATGCTCTGGGCCCCTTCCTGGACTGGCTTAAGAGTAAGTACAGAAAGGCTCTCAGTCAAGTACATCTGCATTTCAGGCCGGCAAAAAGTTTCTCTTGCACTAAGAATATCTGTGTCTCACTCGGCATGTAATTTGATGTGTCGGAACTGATGATAACAGCATCACTATAGCAAGAAGACTCTATGCAGGCAGATCAATGTATCAGTGTTGATACTCTTAAGAATTCTGTGGTGAAGACTTGGGCTTTCATACTTCCTGGAGTGGCTTGCTAATAACAGGATGCATTATAGGATTCTTTCATGCACAAATCCTTCTTCTAAAGGGAACAGGAGAGCGTCTTGCTCTTAAGAAAAAAGACAGCTTTCAGCCACCTCACTTTTTAGTAGGAAGGAAGAGAAGCAGACTCTGCCCTCATTCTCTGTTATTAATAGTGCTTCTGCTTCCAACTGAATATTCTCAGCTTATAAATCTGATCTGAGCTATACCGTAAGCCAAACAAATTGCACCCTTTAACTGTGCAGTAGAAATTCAATATTGTAGAGAAATGTTACCATTTAAACTGCTTAAATGAAGGAGAGGCCACATCGAAGGAAAGAAGTAGCCAGCCTCATGGTTTCCCTTATTCCCTGACTTCTTATTCTATTTCAAACAAGAAAAATTACTATATCATTTCAAGAAATTCAAGACAAATATGGAGTTCCAGAATAGCAAAAAGAAAGTACACAGATTTACACATCAGTTTTACACATATTTGCACACATATAAGTCCCATTGAGTTCAATGGGACTTACTTTTAGGAAAATGGGTCCAGAATTATACCCTTTGATATCTAATTAAGCCGTAAATAAATGTACATCAAGCAACTTAATTAGCAGCATGTGTTTATTAGACACCAATTACATGATCTCCTGGCAGTTTTTAATTAATGATTGTCAGCCCATGGAATCTAATTGGGGAAGGTTGCAAAGAACATGAAGAGCCCTTGCTGAAGTTTACTACTTCAAGTTACTTTTAGGATTTCATCATCACAGAAAGAAAAGAACAAAAATTGCTTCAAAATTGCTAACAGGAACCATCGGGTTCCCCACCACCACCCCTGCCAAGACCAGAACAAAACTACTTATTAATTTGGCTGTAGCACAATCACAGAGAGAATAAAGCAAGACGTATGTTCTTTTCTCTAATCAGATTAACAAAACATTTTTTTCTGAGTTCTTTAATTTACGGTGTTTTTCCACTGTCACTAGCAGTACCCATTAAGTACCCATTAATGGGTACAAAAATGCCATTTCGTACCCATTAATGGGTATTTAATGGGTATTTTTTAGTGACAGTGGAAAAACACCCTTACTTAAAACCTCAGTATTGCAGCAAGCAATGGCTGGGGAAATTATACATTTTGGTGTTTCAAGTTGTTTCTTATTTCCTTATGCCCTCCCACAACAAAAGGGAAGAAGTCAGATTCATGATACTGGGACATGAGTGGAGAGAAATTAGAAAGAGAGATGGTATGGTACAACCTAAAAGTAAAAAAAAAACATTTTTGCCTTGGTTGAGGTTTGTTGCTGTATGTTTAGACTGGAAGAAAGTGACCAGCCCAAGATTGCCAGGTAAACTTCATACCTAAGTAGAGTTTGAATACTTGTGTGCCCAGTAATAGTCTAAGGCCCATTTCACATAGGTCAGTAAACTAAACACAACACAACACAGAAGTATGAAATCACTATTATGGAAAACCCAGTATTGCTGCTGTGTTTTCCATAATAGCAATGTAGAGTGATTTTGCTCAATTAACCTGGGATAACATTCTTAATGCTACAAATATGTGTGGGAATCCTAATATAGTCAAAGGAACACTGCAGGTTTGACGTCTGTCTGAAGGCATCTTTGGCTAGTTCCCAATAGCCCCAAGTGAGCTATTGCAGGACATTCAGCACTGTTGCTGGGTTTCCCATAATAGTTTTCAGCCCTTTAAAGTAGCACTATATTGAAAGTGTTTCAATTATGTTTGGCTTTACCAATATGGTGCCACAAGCATAGCAAGATATATCTCTCAACTGGAGGCCGCCTATATGAATTTAAAAATTTTCAGTTTAGATAATTGCAATATATAAAGGTAAATGGAAAAGTTTTTGTCATGCCATACCCAACTCCTTATTAGCCAATATTGGTGGACATTTTACTTTTTTAATGTTATGTTTTCTGAGATGCAGCCAGCAGCCATGGTAAAAGAATACCATATGTTAAAAAAACCAAAAAAATTAACCCACATATGTAAATAATTATTGTTCTAGCAAACCTGATGTTAAAATTGTAGCTCTTTCCCAGCCACTTTATACTTAAACATGCAGGGAAAGATTCTTGCTTCATTTCTCATAGCAGTAGAAGAAAGGGATCTATAATTGTAAAGTTGCACACTTTGAAATATACTGTTCCCACCCTTTCAAACCATACCGTCTCTCCTCCCAGCTTCATCACACTGTGCTTAGGGAGAAGAAAAGCAATGGAAAAAATATACCTGTTTCTGTTTCAAGTGTAAAACCTTGGAAATAGAAGAGAGTGTATCCACAGCTGTTGCCAAAGGTATTTTTAAAATCCTTTTCCATTGTTGAATTTAATGTTAGAGATTAGTTAACTTTGGGGGATTAATGTAATGGATCATAAAACTTCAAACCCAAAAGATGTTTTAAAGCTGCTATAAAGACTTGACTGATAATTAATAGAAACACAGAGGAATGTGTCAAAGAGTGGCTAATACATTAGTAGAACTGAGAGTTGAAAAATAGGCAATGAACTTGTACTTGAATCTTGATTATTTGTACATTCTAATAGCTGATTCTTCAAAAGATCTTCCACACAGCTTAACCCAAGAACCTCTAGAAACAACCTAACATCAGGACTGCATTCCAAATACTTTTTTGCTTTACTATGTGGGACACATTTTGGCACATTTAACTGGTGGTGGTGGTTTAATAGTTTGTAAATGAACCCAGTCTAGAATGGAAGCAGACAGTCCTGTTATCCCTTACCACTGGCCATGATCTTTAAAATTGATAAGAACAGAAGTTTAACAACACCAGGAAGACATCATAATGGTTGCCTGGACACAGGCATACATAAAACATAGTTGGCAATCAGCTGTATATGCTTATGTTCTGAATAGATACAAAGAGGCATGTTTCATGGAGTATAACTGTATATTCAGCCTGAATTTGATTGTTGACCAGTATCTTGTTTCATTATTTTCCTTGCCATACATTTTGAGTATTCTATGTAGTTAATTTTTGTTCCATTTATTCTTCTATTTAAAACATTTATTTACTGCTTTTTCATGTTCAAATTCCAAATTTACAAATAAACTGAAAGCCAAGTTAAAAGTAATTAAAGCAACAATATATTAAAACAGTATTGGCTAGTGTGGCTTAGGCATTTTCTGCACTCCGCCTTATTCGGGATTATATTCTGGAATAGGAGCATCCCATCCACATGCTGGTGCAAACTACAGCAGGACGGTCCTATACCTACTGTATATCTAGCTTATCTTTCTAACTAGTAAATCCTGTCCTAATACCTATTGCAAAACTATTGTCATTGCCATGGTATGATGTAAAAAACAACCATGATCTATTCTTCTTTGAAAATTCTCACTAGAATGACAACTCCCTTTGACAGTGGCCACTGCCTAATACAGACTAGTGCAGTGGTTCCCAAAGTTGTCTGGGCTACGACCCATCTAATATAAGTTTACCAACTCAGGACCCACTTCTAGGAAATTTAACCATTACCAATATGAATAAAGGCTCGGTTGGTTGGTGTGTTGTTCTACAGGCAGGGCCCACTCAGTATTTGCTCACGACCCACCAGTGGGTCGCAACCCATAGTTTGGGAAACCCTGGACTAGTGTGTTGCCCATCAGATGCTTTGGACTATAGTAGACTATAGCTGACTAGGGTTCAGGGCTAAACATGTGGAAGTCAAGATTAACAGTGACTGAACTCCAAAAACTAATTCATTTTCAGTTGTTATTGTTCTGAGCCAGCCACATTTGATTTCTGCAGAATCTTTACTGCATTAAGTACTTCTGTAGTTCTATTCTCTATCAGTAATAGGAAACAAAAATGTAGTTTGTTTTCCCTTGTGTTATGGCAAAATCTATACTTTTCATGTTTGCTCAGGATCTTTCCCTTCTTTATATTTCATATCATCAGAAAAGACAACTCCATCCGCTTTGATCCAAACTGGATTTCAGACATAATCATTAAGTTTTCAATTCTTATAAGATCTAATTATCCACCTACTTTCACACATTTTTAGCATCAGCAGCAACCATATCACTGAACCGTCTTTGAAAAGCTGCCATACTGATGTCAGACGGAAATGGTTATCAGCCAGCATGAAATGAAAGCAGTCTCCTGTGCAGATATTCTTGTCAGAATCTGGCAGTGTAACTGAGGAGGAACATCTAGGGACATGAGTGGAAAGCTTATGTCATTTATGCAAAGGAAAAGAATACAAAGTGATTCAATCACACTGAGTCTATATAACATCCTTCAGAGGCAAAGCATTTTAATCTTGCATATTAAAGCCATAACAAACTCAAATGAGTGGAAAAAAGGCTGACAAAGGCTAGGAAGACATCAGTGGTTGTAGAAATCTTTTTTAAAGTGGGGGAAGCAAGTGCTAGAATAAATGTGTCAAAGACACAAGTTATCTACCTGCTTTAAGTTAAGGCCTGAATGCTTGTTGTTTACTTGTCATTTTTCATCATATCCGTGCTTTGATAGGTTCAGGCAAGTACACAGAGTTCTCTACCATTTTATTCTTATAATAAACCGACAAGATCAATTTGACTGAGCAGCTATGACACAGCCAGATGGAAGCTTATTGGCTGTACACTATAGATAAGAAATGAACTGGTTTTGCTTATTACATTTTTGATGGGAAGGAAAAATCCATGCTGAATCAAGAAAAGGTATGGGCTGGTAATTAGAGGAGGGTGATTTATGGATATGGGGCCAAGAAGCATAAAGGCTGGTAATAAAATGTGGATGTGGCAAGGGCATCTTAGGCACAGTGTGGAAGAGCTGGGCACATAGCTGGTACCCAAGGCTGAATAACCTCAAACTTCAATTCAGCCAGTGACTGGCTCAAGATCACTGAGTAAACCTTGTAGCTAAATAAAGATATTGCATGGCATTGTGTCAGACAATTTTTGAAGCAGAGATTCCAAAAGCAAGGATTATAAGGACAAGGTGATGTATATTCAGGGTGATGCTAGAATAGAATATAAATCTATGATGAGTCCCCACTTGAAATATTGTGCACAATTCTGGTCTCTACAACTCAGAAAAGATATTGTGGAATTGGAAAAAGTACAGAAAAAGACAACTAAAATAATTAGGGAGCTCGGACACTTTCTTTATGAAATCTTGTAACATCTAGGGCTATAGTCACACCTAAGGTTTAATCCAGCTTCAGTCAACCTTCAGAGCAAGAGAACACATTAGCAAAGTGACCAGTAGGGTTGTGCACAAAGCCAGTTTCTCACATTCAGTTTGATGTGAATCGAATATGGGAATATTCAGCTTCAGCCAAATCACCACCACCACAAATGACAAATCATGAACAAAACAAACTGAAGTCCCACACTCATAAGAACATAAGAACATAAGAGAAGCCTTGCTGGATCAGGC
>MTQE01003428.1:464345-475946 GCA_014337955.1 Aspidoscelis marmoratus
CTGTCCAAAAACCAGAGGACTTACCTCCCACACTTACCACAGCACAGCACTCCTCCCTTCCTGAACCGCCTCCCTCTCAAATACCGGCTACCACTGCAGCCACATTCCACCTGGAACCTGCTTAAAATAGCACTTCTGGTTGTGTATGCACAGCTCTCCATCCAGGGATCGCGATCTCCAGATGAAGAGCTGTGCACATGGACCCATAAGTGCTGTTCTGGTGCCTGATGAGCACCAAAATGATGGCAGACGATATGACAGACAGCCCAACAGATTTGAAGTTGTGTGGGGATCCACAGTCCATGTCATCTGTTATTTATAGTTTTGGTGCTGCACCCCCTATTTGTCGTGATGGTTACTGCAGGAAGAGGATAACTCAATGGCATCCTGCTGGAGCCATCTGAGAACATCCACGTGCCAGTCTGTTCTGCCCTCCTCTTATCAGAACACAACTGCCACACAATATCATCTCCAATTTACTTTTGAACTGTCTTTTTGTGCTGCACATGAGTGCAGGGTTTGTTTCTGCTCCCCTGTTTCTATATTCATGTTTAGGAAACAGGCAACAGGAAAAAATGTGTTTCTTAAATAAAATAAAATGTGCTTTGTAAACCGTGTGCTTGTCCAACCAGCTGCCCCCAGCAATAGGTCAAGGAAGGAGAAGAGATGTTGCTATGACAAATCAAGCCCAATCTATTTTTCCTTGAGATCACTTTTTGCCAGGTGCTCATGGAGGGGTGAATTAGCTGCAGAGAACTGGATCTTTGACCTCAAAATCCAGATCTAAATGTCTCAGTACTGTTGCTACAGCTTTCTTGATTTGCTCCTTATGAACACACAAGCAATTTTTTTCCATTTCAGAGTGTATCTCATATTTGAACTTCATCTGAAATCTAAATTCACATTGTAAATTAATAACACAGGAAATGCTCTGATACTGAATCAGAATGGCCTGTCTGTTCAATACTGTATGGTGGTAGCTATCCAAGGTTTGGGATAGGTCCTTTTGCAATTTTTCCTAGAAGCACCCAAGGCCTGCCAAAGTCTGCATCAGCTTTAGGATGGCAGGTCTCTATTCTGGGATATAATCTGGAATAAGGCCCAGTGCAGAAAGGGCTAAAAACCACCTGCAAAACTAATAATCTTACAGTCTAAGAAATCAGATGTCCTGACTGACTGAAAACAAGACGAAACAAAAAGCACTCTTGTTCATCACTTTTATCTTCTAGGAGACCCTGAGCAAGTAACTTCACCAGTAATGCAGATCTGGTTCCTCTTGAACATGCTTGGATTCATCTCACTTGATTTAATAGGAATCCCAGGAAATGTAATGATTCTTTTTGCCTTCCTCAAAGCCATCTGCTTGCAGAACTACACACCCAGTGAAATCATCCTGGGCAAACTCGCATTTGCTAATCTCCTGGTGATACTCACCAGGGGTGTGCCCCTCACCGTCAACACATTTGGGACCCAAACTATGTTTGATGGATTGACCTGTGGCATCACCCTCTATATCTACTGTGTAAGTAGAGCCATGAGTATTTTCTTAACTTCCATGCTTGGCTGCTTCCAGTGTATCTTAATTGCTCCATGCCCTCTCAGATGCTTGTGGCTAAGACACAGTATCCTTGAAAAGCTCCCTTCCATCATGATTTCTCTTTGGTGCTTCAATTTACTGGTCTGCTGTACCCGTCTGTTTTACTCCATGCCTCGCTCTGGAACCAACTACACTGATGAAGAGATGACTGTGGTGTATGACTTCTGCTGTGTGGTGTTCCCTAGCCAAATCTTGTACTTTGGGAATGGAGCAGTATTTGTCACCCGAGATGTATGCTTCTTGGGCTTGATGACCTTCTCTAGTAGCTACCTTCTCTATGTATTTCACCAGCATAGGAAACTTTTGAAACGTTTGCCTATGCTACAAATCAGGCATTCAGAGAACCGAGCATCAAAAGCAGTTTTGGGCTTGCTGGGGTTGTATCTTCTCAGCTTTGGGCTGGACAGTATCTTCTGGATGGTCAATCTCTGTATATCCCCAGTCTCACTGAGGTTTGCAGATGCACGAATGTTCTTTGACTCCTGCTACTCAGCCATAAGTCCAGTGTTCATTATCCTAACCAACAGAAAGATACAAGCAAACTTAAAGTGTGCAGTTGGCCAGAGTTAGGAATAACTCTTGTTTTCCAAATATATGCAGTCAACTCTTACTAAATTACAGTTTATTTGTGAAGAAACCCAAAAATTGAAAGCTAAGAAATGATCCCACTATGGCTTCATCCAGATGAAATGAAAAAGAAACTCTCATTCCTGGCTACCACATGGCTCTGCCACCATCTGGCCTGTAACTCAAATCTGAAGTGCAAAATAAACTCTTGGTGGTAACTTCTGTGCAATCCATGATTTAAAAAAATAACATCTTCCCCTCTTGGTCCCCCACCACTTCTAGGTAGGGAGATGGTGGCAGTGGAATAATTTATTGAAAATATTCCACCCAGTGCACTTTAGTGCTGGCAGAAAATGGCAGGACTTTCAGGGGGCATTTCCTGTCTGGCACTGAATTACACCAAGCAAAAACTTTGCAGCAGCGGTATTCCATGCTGTAGCTTCACAGCCTCTTATTATTGAAAAAATAAGAGAATATTGAGAAATTTTCCAAATTTCCATATTTTTGCTAAGACAAACACAATTACTCATAGAAACATATAAACTTACTTTGTAATGCTAGGATCTCAATTGCTAGGATCTTGATTTTGGAGATCTTTAGATTGTGGTCCTGTTCAAATGTACCTGTCGGAGTAGTTTCTGCCACTCACTGGTGAGGCTATCTGCATTTCAGTGCCACCACAGCCACTCTAGAGTGGAATAATCCCTCTTTGGGGCTGCCACGAAGCAGCAAGATCCCTCATGGAGAGGTCATTTTGCAACCTCTTCCAGATGCAATGCAGCTGTGTGACTTCAACTGCACAGTCATGCATAGCTGCCGAATCACCATGGCAATGTCCAACCCCTGAGCGTATGCCAGTTCAGACGTTATCGTGGCAGTCCAGTGGGTGCATTCACACTGCAAGTGCTGCTGGCCAAATATGGAACTACCTTACCTGACTGACATGGTATGATAAGTGTCTAGGGAATAATAGTAAAGAAAGATTTTAAAATTGCATTTAGGCATTTGTACCAAAATACATATTTTTCCTTACGAATAACCTAGTCCTACTAATAATCTAATTTGTGATTTTTTACAACTTTTTCATTTTTTCTGCATGATTCATACTTAATTTTTAACGTATTTATCTGAAATGAATATAGCAAATTATTGTCTTCTTTTATGATATGTATTTGGATCTGCAACTGCTAATAAAACTCAGTTCTTTAAAAAATGTGGAATAATGTCTAATCCTTATATTTACATTGCCCAGCTCAGGTGAAGGTATTTCACAATGTAGCCCTTTCTCAGTAAATGTGCAAAATGAGGAAGCATCATAGAGCCACTTTCAAACAGAGGTGCAGAGATGAGAAAACCAACAGGAGCATCCAGTTTGGAGAAAGCCGTTGCTTAGGGAAGATTTATTAATTAATTATTTAAAAGAGTCATATATTTCTTCTCCTTTAAAATTTATTGAAAACAAGGCTAACTCACACACATCTAGACACACAAAAATACAAGTAGGTGGTTAGAGATGGTGGAAAGCATTATTTCTATCTAAAAAGAAAAGAGATATAAAGAAGTGATGAAAACTTAGGTTTAAGAACCAGTCAGGTACGCACAACTACTTAAAATAACACACATTTTTTAAAAAATACTGAAATAGCTAAAATATGTTGATGTTTATATGTCAACTTCAGGAGCCTCCAACTAAAGAATGTAAAGTGAAATTCTTGGTTTCTAAAGTGATTATTGGCCTTTTTTGCACTTACCTTCCTGTAATCCTGATTAGTGAGTTCGGATTAGGCTGACTCACTGATTCGAATCAAGGAGATACTTCGACAGGATCAACTGAAATGTTCCCAACTGGCAGTGTTAAAGTTCCCCAGTATCAAAGGGAGGCTGGGCCTGGCCAGCTGTCCAGCAGATAGCCACCAGCCCACTTACTCCTGCCATGTTCATGGTTAAAAACATTTATTCCGCTTCAGAAACTGAGTGGTGAGAATACTGTGAGGCGAATGGGAGTCTGCCTCACAAGAGTCCCCATGCAAAGCCCTAATTTGGGCTACATGAGGGGAAAAATCCTCCAAATCAAAGTAAAAATAACCCACTTGATTGTTTTCGCTATGAGTTATGGGGCAAGAACGGGTTATCCTGGGGGTATGGGGACACTCCTGGTTTACGATCACAGCATTAGTGGGTGGGGTTTCACTGTCCTCACTGCTAATGCTGGGATCACAACTGTCCCCCCTTACCTGAGTGTTTAATCACCAAGGTAAGCCTGACAGCTGCCCTGCAATCAGCTGAGCAACTGTCAGAGGGTTATAGCAGATCTCATGTGCACAAGCAGAGCTCCCCTAATGATTAAAAGAGAAACATGAGCAGGGAGCTAATTAATATGCACCTCTTTCCAAGGCTGGGAGATAACAGGCAGCTAATTTGCTTCCCAATGCCTGTGAGCTCCAAAGAGTCAGCCTTCCATCAAGGAGCTAATTAATACACACCTCTTTCCAAGGCTGGAAGTAACAGGTAGATCACAGCCTTGGAAAGAGGTGCATATTAACTAGTTTGGTGCTCACATCTCTCTTTTAATCTTTAGCGGAGCTCTGCTTGTGTGCATGAGAGCTGCTATAACCCCCTGACAATTGCTCAGCTGATTGCAGGGCAGCTGTCAGGCAAGTGTTTGCACTAAATCAACCCCTTACCTGAGGAATTAAACGCTCAGGTAAGGGGGTGTATGGAAAAATCAGCGGCATCCCGATGCAGGGATTTGCCATGGTTTTCATTGGGACAGGTGGGTTTGCCTTGAACCTACCCTGTGCTCCATTGCCATGGGGACTCCTTAATGTGAATCTTATAAACAATGCTAAAGACTTTAAGGACTGGCAGAAAGATTTATCGAAATTTCTATGGCAAGGAAAAAAACTCAGAATAAGACTTAAACTAATGCAAGACTCTAAGGAAAGAGGTGGCTTTGGTCTACCGAATTTTAAACTATACTATGCAGCTGCATGTATAGGATGAATTATGAAGTGGTTCTGGCTGAATGATCAAAGGCTATTACAATTGGAGGGAGAGGATTTAAGATTTGGTTGGCATGTGTATCTATGGTATAATAAAGCAAGAGCTAATGTAGATTTCAGAAAACATTTTACAAGAAATGCATTGTATAAAACTTGGTTGAATTGTAAAAACAAATTGTATACGAAAATTCTGCTGTGGGTTTCGCCACAAGAAGCGTTGTTAAGAGTTTGGGGGGGGGGAAGTCATGGTTGAGATATGAAGATTTGTTATATAAAAAAGATGATGTGAATGAATATGATATGATATGATATTAAAACAAGAGAACAATTAAATTTAGAAGGGAAATTTAGAAGTGGTTTACATATGTACAGCTTGTAGATATTTTCAGAAAAGATAAGGAGAATACAAACTTTGAATGGGAAAAACAAGAGTGGGAAAGCAATTTGAGTAAGGCAGAAAGAAGTACTATTGGTGTGATGTACAAAGTATTACTTCAAATAGAAATGGAACATGATCAGGTTAAGGATTGTATGATCTTGTGGACAAGGAACTTTGGATATAATGGAGCAATGGGAAAAACTGTGGGTTAAAGACATAAAATTTACTGCCTGTGCGACATTGAGGGAGAATATTTACAAGATGATGTACAGATGGTATCTAACGCCGTATAAGCTGGGAAAAATGTATCATATGTCAACAAAATGTTGAAATGTAAAAAGATAGATGGTACTTTCTATCATATGTGGTGGACATGTGAGAAAGCAAAAAAAATATTGGAAAATAATAAGGTGCCTGATGAGACAAATTTTGAATATTAATCTTGAGCTTAAACCAGAATTATTTTTATTGGGTATTGTTGATGAAAGTTTAAGTGAAGCAAAGACTCTGATATTGTATATGGTAACAGCGGCCAGACTGCTATATGCACAAAAATGGAAGCAAGAAGAATTACCTACAGAAGAGGAATGGATAATCAAATTGACGGAGATGGCAGAAATGGACAAACTAACAAACTTATTAAGGGACAAAACAGTGAACAAGTTTATAGAAGACTGGGGACCTTTCATACAATTTCTTCGGGGATTGGGTATTCCGATGGAAGGCATTGGCCTCTAGGAGAAAAAGTAACAAGTAGATGTAGGGAGCTAAATGTAAAAGATTAGAAGAAGAGCCTGAAGAATGGAGGAAGTCACATGGAAAAGTTATTGAAATTATTGTAATGGTATATAATTATGCATGAATTGTATTAATGAAAATAAATTTAAAAAATGGAAAAAATAAAAAATTCACATGCAGGCTGCCCTGAAGCCACAGAGCATCAGGGGCAGCCTCATGGGGATGTGCCAAATCTCTGCAGCAAATGCCATAGGTGCCCATGAGCCAGTTTGATCTTGTGGCTAGAGTATCAGACTCTTAAATGACAATGTCCCTAGTGTCCCAGTTCAATTTCACACTCCTACATGAAGTCAGTTGGGTGACCTTGGGCTAGTCACAACTCTGTTTTTGAACTATCATAGGCCCACCTACCTCGCAGAGGTCTGAGGGAGAAGAACAGTAGGTTTGTCAGCTGCTTTGAATCCCCTTAAGGGTGAGAAAAGCGGGTTGTTATTAATGGGAATATTAGTTAATAAAATTATCTAAATGTCTAAGTAAACTTTGTGACTGCTGGCTCCTAGCTAATCACTGGCTTGAACATTGCAAACAGCTTCTTTCCAGACTTTCACAGGCCATGCTTATTGCTCAAAGCAATATGCTATGAAGACGATACATCTTAAGCAATTGCTGCATTATGAGGTTCAGCCAAAAAGAAATCGTTACCCATGGCAGCGACCAAGAAAAACTGTGAGCTTTGAGTTCACCTTCTTTCATATTACTGTTTAATAGTGACAAGGAAAGCTGGTATTGTAACTGAGGTGTCACCAATTTCTGAGACAATGTCATAATAGTTAAAGGTGAAATACAAATGTAGTCGTATCAGAAGATAGCACAAAAGGGCATGCATATAAATTCTGCTGCTCTTGTTAAAGTTGTGTGAAACATCCAAGGGTATATTTCCAAATGACATCAGAGACAATTTTCTACTGGGGTCTGCTGGTTCATTTATGTGCTCTAAAGAATACCTTCAGGAGTAAAAAAAAAAAAAAAAAAAAAGGCACGCTAGTTTCAGGAATTCAAATGCTTATATTCATTTAAGAAATAAAAGTGTTGTGAGGGTCTCACTTGAAAGCTTTCCCATGTGAAAATCTCATTGAATTCTCACCAATGTCTTTTTTCTTCTATCTTGCCTCAAAGATTTCAGCATTCCTTTCCCTTGAAGCTCTTATTTTATTTTAGGCTCTAATCTCTAAGCAAAATGTAACTGTGTTACTTGCATTCACTCTTTGCTTTAACATAATTTTTCTTGCCTTCATATATTTATTGTTAAAACTGTATTTGATTGATTGCCTTTGACGTCAAAACCAAGGCTTATACACCACAATGCATGATACAAGCTCTATTGAATTCGGGCCATTTTTCATCATTGTGAGTGAGGAATATACAACTCTGGCAGCTCTACATGAATATGGAAGGGCCCTGTTCCTGGAATGGAGTGCTTGGCTTGGCCTTGGGCATAGATGTGTGCTATTTGCACATCTCCCAAGCTGATCTTTGCAAACTCCATTGAACATTTTTTTAAATGTCCAGGCACTTAATAGCATTGGACCTACAGAGCAGAAATTATCACACAGTAGAAGGATTCAGACAAGGAACAAAGAGGGAAACAATATTTATTATTAAATGTTTCCAAAAAGAAAAAGAAAAAAAAGACACAAATTGCAAAGAGATTAGTAATTGTCCAGTGCATCTCTGCAACAAGTTAAGAAGGTCATGTTACTCCATCATGGACAGAGAAAAAAACAAAATGGGGAGTGTTCACATACAGTCACATTATTTTACCAAAGAACCCAATATCTATATTTGAATATCTTCTTCCCTGTTCTCAGCAATCTGATCTAGGCAAGGTTCACTGACCTGAATAGCTAGGTGTCTCTAGCAACTTCTGGGTTGGGTTACCTAATTTTGATACCTAAGTCACTAATTCTAATACCTGCTCAAACAAATTAAAGGAACATTTAAATCCCATGTCATATCTCAATGAATGAAATATTCAAGTTGAAAATCCTTCCTGATAGAAATTGTGTAATTCTTTGAGAAGGAAGTGATGTATCAAAGGTCAATGGAAACCAAAATCATCAAACAGTTGAGAGTTGGATTCCAGATCACCCCAACAATCGCAGGTGGATCCAATTTGCATGAATTTTATCATGGCAACTCATAATGTGACTCGGTAGTGTTTATGTCCCCCACATATGTGTATGTCTGGCTATGCTTCTTGTGAGATAGTGGGTGGTGTCCTGAGCAATTTTCTCCCAGAGCTAGATCAGGACATCAGTGAGCTCCTGGGCATTCTGTGGTGCAACCTGGAGGCATCAGTTGCACCAATACGTAATGTCCCAGAGGTTCTCAGTTGGATTCAGGTCTGAGGAACATGAAGGCCTGTCAATGTCATCAATGCCTTCATCATCCAGGAACTATCTACACACTCTGACTACATGAGGGCGGGCATTGTCCTGCACTAGGAGGAATCCAGGGATGAGTAATCAAGTATAAGTTCTGACAATGGCTCTGAGGATTTCATCCCAGCACTTAACAGCAGTCAGAGTAGGGTACCATTCGCTATCATGTGGAGGTTTGTGTGACGCTCCAGAGATATACCTCCCCACCAGACCAGTCATACTGGATGATGTTGCAGACAGCTTAACATCTACTATGGCATCTCTGGAATCTTTCACATCTACCACATGTGCTCAGTGTAAACCTGCTCTCACCTGTGAAGAGAACAGGGCACTAATGATGAACCTGCCAATTCTGTTGTTCTCTGGTGAATGTTGATTGAGCTGCATGGTGCTGGACTGTAAGCACAGGATGTCGGACCCTCAAGCCACTCTCGTGGAATCTGTCAGTTTGGTCAGAAAAGATGCACACCAGTAGCCTGTTGGAGGTCATTTTGTAGGGTTTTGGCAGTCCTCCTCCTTTTCCTCCTTGCACAAAGAAGCAGATACCAGTCCTGACTGATGTAGAAGATTGCCCCTCTACAGCTCTGTCCAGCTCTTCTCATGTAATGGCCCGTGTCCTGGAATCTGCTCTTGAGACTATGGCCCACAGAGGTACTCCATGCATGAGAAATAACTGTCAAGGTTGCTACCTTTTGCACTCTTTTGGGCTCTCACAGTGCTAAAACACACCATGTTCCTTAGGAGGGCTTGATGCACCTGCACATGAAGGGTGAGAGAATACCTCCATGTGTAATCACACAGACTTTATGATGCAGCCTTGGCAACAGGAAAGGTACTTTGAACTGTTTTCCAAGACCTGCTCCAAGAACCTTCCATCACTTGAATGGAGACATGGTCTCTAGTTATTCTTCCTTAAGAGGCAGAAAGTACATCTTGGGTGTTTTTTCCACTGCAGCCCTTAGATCTGGATCTAAGAAGATCTGGATCTAAGGAATGGGTACATTCCTTAATCCAGATCTAGTAGATACGGATTAAGGGAAGCACCCAATGTGTTTCCACGGGAGGTGTAGCACCCATTAGCAATGGGTGCTAACACCCCTGCTGTGGAAACAGCTTTGCACCCATGTGGGGAATCCAGATCGACACCCAAGGGGTTGGTTCGTTACCCCAGGTGTTTCGGGGGGCAGGGGGGGCAGTCTTCAAAGCCACTTCGAAATGACTTCGAAGTCTGTGCAAAATAGCTCCAGAGTGCCTTTGAAGTCTGTGCTGATCTTTGGAATGAACTTCAAAATAACTTTGGAGTCACTTCGAAGTCACTCCGAAATTTACTCCGAAGATCAGCACGGACTTCAAAGGCACTCCAGAGCTATTTTGCACAGACTTTGAAATGATTTCAAAATGACTTCAAAATGACTTCGAAGTGGCTTTGAAGTGACTTCGGAGCCTAGGTTTAGGGGGGGGCAATGGGTGCATCCCCTCCCCCTACCCTCCTTTGGACCCCATTGCCTGTTTCGAGTGGAAACAGGCTCCCTTTAATTCGGATTTTCTGGCAGAAGACCCCATTGTAGACCCCATTAATGGGGTCTACAGAAAACCCGGATTAAAGGCCAAAATGTACCCATTAGAATTGGATTTTCCCCACGGCAGTGGAAACAATCGGGTCCCAAATGGGTGCCGTGGTGGAAATGGGATCATCCAGCTGACACCCAAATGAGTCCTAAATGGGTGCAAAAATGGGTACTTTTTGACAGTGGAAAAACACCCCTTGTGAGGCTCAAACACACCCAGGATGTGTCTCCATTTCTCCATTGTGAAGATACCTCTGCCAAAACAGTCTGCTTTTTTAGCTTAAGATGACCTTGGCAAAGAACCTGATGGTCACTTTCTTTTTATCTCAGTATTCTCTTTCTGGGGGTAAATTTGAATGAGTAAATCTGTTGTGAGTACAATAGTACCCCTTGTCTTGAAACCTTGGGGAGGGCAGTCTGAAGCAGACCCTTGACTACAGAGAGAGAGAATGAGAGAGAGAAAGAAAGAACTTTTAAGCCAACTGGAACTAAGCATTACTGCTTGCTTCTATATTTTATTTCTGCTGAGCTTTTAAATTCACCGAATATTTTCTAAGTTAGATGAAACCTGATAAGCTGTTTTACTACATGTGCTTAGAAATGCATCTCTTGAAGTCAGGTTTATCATTTTGATAATAAGATTATCTTTCTCTTCTAGGTAAGCCATGCCAATGGAAAAGAGCCTCTAACGCAAATCAATACCATTTACCAGAAGACCAAAAAGAAAAAAGAAAAAAAAGATACTGATTAAATGGGGTTCACTAAGAGAAGTGAAGTCTAGCCAAAGCCAGGTTTTTAAAATTTCCATAAGAACTGCTTCCTGCTCAGTTCTTTAGATGGATAGGGTTTTGCCTCGTTGCTTATAGTTCACTGCCCTCTAGTGGCTTCTCCCATTAATGATAAAGTTTTATTTGGCTTTCTCCTTTAAACTTTTCCAAAGCAAAAGCAAAATCTTTTAAAGATAATTTATTACATTTCTTTTTACATGCATAAAATAAACATGCTTGAAGTAACATGAAAATTAGATTGTTTTTTTCTACCCAGTTCTAGATACCAAAAATACTCAGAGAGCTCTCATAATCCTGGGGCAGATTTTTAGCCCATGATGAAGACTATCATCCTTCGTGAAGTGTATCAACATAGTGACAGTATGGCTGTGGTTTAATCCAGCTTTAGTCAAGCACAAGAGAAATCATCAGCAAAGTGACCAGTAATTTTCTTTCCAAATCGAAAGAAAACAGCTTGCCATTTTGCTGATTTTTTTTCTCACTCTGAAAGTGGACTGAAGCTGGATTAAACCTTAAGTGTG
>MTQE01003428.1:479748-499677 GCA_014337955.1 Aspidoscelis marmoratus
AAAACGTTTTGAATTCGAGATAACGACGTCGTGGGGATGCGGCCACAGAGGCAGTCCCTTGTGAGTCATCTCTCTCTCTCTTCCCCTTACCTTCAGCAAGTGTGTGCACAGAAGGGGAGGGGGAGAAATTTGCTCCCCTGTCTTTTAAAGGGGCAGAATGCATCACACACGGATGAAGGAAGCAAGAGCCAACTGGACTTATTCTCTCCCCATCTTTCTTTCCTCCTGCCTTAAATTTTACTCAGTCCTTTCAGACTTAGGCCTGTCCATCCAAAAGCCTCAGTTATTAGATGGGAGGAAATGGGGTACACATTCCAAAAGATATGGTTTCCTCCCAAAAGAGGCTATCTCATTCCTACTTTCCAAACTAAATGAGTCTAATGATCTGAAATGGAGTCCTCGTTAAATCTGCATAGTTAACTTGCTTTAGGGAACTTTAGTCCACAAAAGGGACGGAACCTTTATTGTCCAAATAGACCAACTTTGAATGGGGTAGGATTTGAAACTGGTGTGAATGTTCAAATGCTATTCGAATCCAGTTTGAATCTCTGCTTTCAGTAACACCTTCGAATCTCCTCCAAATCTTTGAATACACTCTGAATGCTTCAAATCCTCTCTGCATCTGGTTTAAATACTTTCTGAATCCAGTGAAGATGTGACTAGGCAGCCACTTTGCTACCTCCCCACATTTGCAAATATAACAAAGCTTCAAAAAATGCACAAAAGCATTTGTTTTGCATTCAGATGTCAGTTTTCAAATGAAGCCAACATTCAGTATGAATAACACCCATTTTGAATATGACAAATATTCGTGCACTTCCCTAAAATGTTGCATTCTGATTGTTTTGGGTTTTTAAATCTGCAAGATGTAAACAGAGAGGAGTAGGGATTAGCACTGTGCATAAACCCAATGGCAGGTACTCATCTAAAATCAAGCTGAATCCTGCATTACTGAAAGTCATTGAGATGTCTGACTCACATGTGGCTCTTCCAATTCACCTGAAAGTGAGGAGCACTTGATACCTTTTACAGCCATTTTACAACACTTTCACAGTCTGCACAAGGTTGTAAAAATGTCATGAAATGATTGTAGAGGCCACCATGACCATTACAAGTTCTTTCAGGGTGTATCACCAAACCCAACTAGGTAATGGATCCAGTCAAAGGGAATAGGAGGGCCGGCCATGAGCTTATTTGTCATGAGCCAGTTGGCACATCTGTTATAGGGATGTGCAAAACACTGTTCTGAATGTTTTATAAAGCATTTGTACCAGCCACACCTTCTCTTACATGAGGACCGAGAACAAGTTGAATGGGGTACGTACTTATCACTTCCTGCTCTTGACTCCTCCTCCTGGTCTAACTTGAGGGGGCATAGCTAGTCAATGTTGTGACCAAATACAATGTTGATCTGTTGGTCCTACTCCCAGGTCATATTAGGCTTCTAAACAATAAAAAGATGTTCCACCTATCCAAACAGCATCTTGTGTAAGAGAGGATGGCTGGTGTAAAAGCTACATTTGAAATATCATTTTGTATATCCCTAAATGAAGATATGGAACTATAAATACTGAACCCCTAGAGATAAAAGTTAGATTGCTAGATACTGACATTGATACAACTAATATCTCCAATTTGGCAGGTTCGGTTCACAGTAGCAGTGGGATTCTGCCACTGTTTTGGTTGAGGGGGACGCTGAACTGGTATACTTTTTTCTCTCAGTTCAGTATTCCCACCTGGAGTCCTTTTGGCCATTACAGGAAGTAGCCACAGAAATTGACCATTTTTCTGAAGAGCACACCAAACCAGGTAGATCTGGACAGCATGTTTCAGAATACTGCTCTGGAACACTGCCTGAGCATATTCAGAAGTTACCTTTAAAGAACTATACAGCAGGGATGTGCTGTATTTGTGCTATTTGGAATTTGTATGGATTTGTACATTTGTTAGCCCTATTCGTCCATGAATTGGATTTGACCCAGCATTCATCGAAGCTTCACAAAGTGTCAGTCAAGGCTGGGTCCCCTCCCATGGCCTCCCCCCTGAGACCTCCAACCACCAACACCCCGGGACTCCTGCTGCCCCACTTAACTGTAGTCACAAGGCCACTGCCACTGATCATGGCAGTTGCTGCAGCTGGTGGCTGATGCAACCACTGAAACAGCTGCCAGACAATGCAGCTGCAGCAGCTGATGTAGGCAGTGGCTGCTGCATTGCCAGCTTCATTGGCTGCTGCTGGTGACCATAATGGCAATCATATTGACCACTGTGGCTGCTGGCCAATAATATGGCCACCACCAGCATCTGATGCAGCCGGCAATGTGGTCAGCTGCCAGTGGTGAATATATTGGTGGCTGCATCAGTAACCACAGCCGCCAATCCCAGCTGAGGCAGTGGTGGCCACTGATGCTAGTCAAAACACCCACTGCTGCTACCACTGCCATCTCAGTTGGCTGCCAATGCCAGCTGAGGTGACGGCAGTGGCCATTGCTGCCAGCTGAGGTCACCACCAGCCAATGCGGAGGCAGGGGGAAGGGAAAAGTGGGGGTGGTGGGGAGAAGTGGGTGGGTTTACTTCATCTTGTGTATGAATATTCATATGAATATTTGTGCATGAATCTGAAGCCTCACACATTCAGGTTGGGGGAATCCATCTGAAGCTGGATGTTCCCACATTTAATTTGGGTCAAATCGAATGTGAGCAAATGGCTTCATGCATATACCTACTCTACAAACCACCAAGGGTGCAGCAAGTGGTCCCAAGGCACAGGATCATAAGAACTTTTTGGTGCACATGCTATGTCATCTCCTATGTTCATCTGAATAAAGCCCATCCTGCCTTCTTGCTGATTTTCACACCATGAAATCTTCATCATGAAAGGAATGAAGAAGACAAGATGAGCAAGGACTAGCAATTTCTGCTTAGTTTCCAGGCTTCTTATGTCCAGTTTATGCACTTCCCTTTACCTTCAGCTTGTTATTTGAAGGGCATGAAGCTTCTTATGCCGTGAAAGAAGAGATGAAGGCATTTCTCCATTATCACAAAGAGTCCCAGGTTGCCAATCCTTCTCTTAGGAAATTGCCCCTTTTAGCTGTTTTCTCCTGTTGCCAAGTTTGCTTTTTCAGTTCTGGTGTCCATCCCTCTACTGATCTATTTGCTATTAACTTAATAACTCTTAGAATTACCCATGACCTTCCTTTGCAAGACAGTAAATTCATAGTAGCTTGACAGAGCCTTGGCCCAGCAAGAAGGGGGGGGGGTCATTCCTTCATTCAGCAATGAGATTTTTTTTATTTTGCTTTTAATCCACATCTCCTAATTGATCATTACAGAGTTTCTGTAAATCAGATTTACTACTGTGGAAAGGACAGGAGGAAAGAGAATCAGAAACAGTGTAATACTTACAGATACTGACTCAGAAGTAAATTCTAAGTGGTACTTACATCAACACAGCAAACTACATTACTTCAGAATACAAGAAGCTAAAGATTTACTTAATTCATTTACTTCTTTCCCATAATCAAATGACTCAGCATTACTTCATATTACATTAGTGCTGTACAGCTTATAAACTTAGCTTCTCCGTCTGTTGTTGGTGTAGGATTTGAACTGAGAAAAGATCTGCATTGCTAGAGTTGTGAGAGTTGTTTGTTCATTTTTTTTTAATTTGGGAAGGAATGAGCAGGGGAGGCTCTAATATGGCATTGCTTATTCCAAAATGAAGTAACACATCCAAGGCTACATTTGCTTTAAATTGACTTAGATGTTGTAACACAAAGGCAGTACATTAAATATTACTGAAGTGAAGGCTTTCTTAAATTTAAGGATATCCACCTTAGATAAATATCTTGCTGGAGCGAGCAGCCTCACATTTTCTTTAATATCTGGGTACTCAACCATCTCACTCAACTGTTGTAAATCCATATCCCAGATACATTGCTTAATTGTAGCTCTGGTTCTCTCATAACCAAGAGTTATTAAACCCTGAGGCCTGAATCCTAGACTTCTCGGCTTCTTCTGCAGCATAGATTTCCATTTTCTCTGGGATGAATCTAATAAAGGGGCCAAACCCACTGGGAAGAAAATCAGCTGTACCCAGTAATGAATCCTAAAGATCCATATCTGACTCTCAATTCTAATTTGTCCCATCTCCAGGCAGACAGCTGCATTAGGTGCACAGGTAGGAACCATCCACAGTGTACAAAAAAGATAAAATTGTTTGTAGTATTTCATAAGCATGTTTTTATAGGTACAAACTTGGGAACTATATGAAAGCTAAGAAATAACCTAATGAGTGCTTTAATGTTCCTCTGGGCACTTGCAATGGTGTTTTTAATGTGAGTGTCCCATGCACTTCATGCACGAAAGGTTATGCCTACATACTTAAAGAATATAATCTGTTCAATGGGATAACTACCAATTCTCCATGTGTGCCTCACATTTTTTCTTAGAAAACACCATCACCTTGGACATAGAGTAATTTATTAATTGTTCTGAATTACAAAGCTCTTAGAAAACATCTTAATCACACACAGGACAGACCTTTGCTGGAGGTCTTCAAGCAGAGGCTGGACCTACATCTGTCTGGGATGGTTTAGGAAATCTTGCATTGAGCAAGGGGTTGGACTCAATGACTCCAGAGGTCCCTTCCACCTCTATGATTTTATGATTCTATGATAAATAGAACTGTATCATCTGCATACAAAAGAATGAAGAGTGGCATATTTGCCAAATTTGGGAATGAGCCCCTCTGCCTCTAAGCATTCAGCTAAAAAGCTGATATAAAAACTGAATACAATATACTAGGTGCCAGCAAACAATCTTGTTTTACTCCACTGTATGTCTAAATCTGTTCTGTTAAGTGCTCCTGACAGTCATATATAATTTGAAGCCATGTGTTTTCATATGGACTTCAGATAAAAATCAAGAGGCATCTATCTATGATTTGGCTATTTAGTTTTTTCCATAACTTATCTCTCAGGATGAGGTCAAAAGCAGCTTTGAAATCTTTAAAGGCTGTATAGAGTAATCCTCTTTTTGTTGGGCTGTATTTTTCCATGTGATGTTGGAGTACTAGCCCTTGATCAATAGTTAACCAGTTCATCCTAATCCTGCTTGTGTTTCTGCTAGAATGTTTTCCTGATTCAGGCAATCCACTAGTTTGGTACAAAGGTATGCAGCATATAGTTTGCTAATAATAAAAAGCTCATAGTTTGCTGAATTAGATCTATTCCCTTTTTTTACATAAAAGCAATGCCCTGGAGAATATTAAATAAAAATAAAAAGCCCCCAGCTCAAACTCCAAGAGGGAAAAATCTTTTGACATAGGCTTCAAAAATACAAGATAACCCAGAACTTTGAACAACACAAAAATAAAAACACATTCAGAGAAAACATTCTTCAAAAACAAAATATTTTAAAACTAAAAATAATAAAAAGGTAAAAATCACAGAAACATCAATTATCACAAATCTACAGCTGAGGCTGATTGTGAAAAGAAACAACAAATTAATATAGAAAAGCATGCAATTTAATCTGTTCTCTCAATAGGTGTCCTAAGAACTCACTGCACATGCACTATCCCTTGAACCAAGGACAGAAAAGCCTTTCTACAATGGTGAAATGTTATTTAAGGTCAGTTGTGAGAATTTAGTACAGAAAGTCTAAAAGAGACCAGAAAATAGGACTTAAAGCTAAAATCCTTGCTTAACTCACTAAATGGATGCCCTGCACATCAACTATAACAAACTACGTGGATTATTTCTCATGGATTAGGTGATCCAAAATGCACACTCTCTGCCCTGGAATGACTCCAAAGCTTCAGTGCACTCCAACTTCAACCCCATAACTGAAAGGCTCTGGCAAAGCACAGACAGTCAGAAGAATGAAGTAAATTTTTAAAAGTTCAGATTTACAACTGACTTGAATGAAGAAACGAATGTTGCCAGAGTCAAGCCTCTTCTTAGGCATGACAAAGCAAGACCAGAACAATGGCAAATTAAAAATGCTGCTGTAACCTTTCAAGCAAAAATGAAAGCTTGCATTGCAGTGTTTTCCCCCACAATGTTGCAGAACTGTATCTACCTCCTACCTCAGAGCTATTTTTATGCTAAATTAAACAAAACTCTTTGGTAACAGCAAAATCACATCAGAATAAATTCTTCCAGGAACATGATATGAGTATGTGATCCCAGTTAAACCCTATGAGAATTCAAACTTTGGGACACCACACGTATACGTGTGTGCTTATGCAAATTAGATGAGAACTGGCAATGGATATGTACTTGAATGACATTAATGGTACTAAAAGCTTATCAATGCCTTAACACCACTCTTGAACCCATTTTAATTTGCCCTGACAAAAATAAATAATGTAGCAAGTCAAATATTGCTTGTTGATAATGTTGCCTTTGTAGAATAGGGTTCATGTTAGGGTTGTGCAGGAATATTTGTAAGATTCAAAATTCATACAAATTCAGCCAAATCTGGACATTCAAATTTGAATCAAATGTTGACACGTTTGAAGACTGACATTTGAATTCAAATAAAATATTTTGATACATTCATATGAAGCTTCATATGGGATTCATATGGAATTTGTATGGGATTTGTATGGGACTGAACATTCGTACCAAATACAAATCCTACCACATTCGAAGGGGACCTATTTGAATGAATACAAATTTTCTTGCATTTGATTCTATACAGACTGAACTGGCTAGCTCCTGCACTGAGGTGCCTGCTACCTTTCCCCCACAGTTTTGGGTGATTTTGTAATTTACTATGTTATAATGACAGTATATTAAAAAAAGACATGGAAATGGACTGGGACCTTTGGCCAGCTGCTCTGGACTTTAGCTTCCTCAATTTGTGTGTGTGTGTTGGCTTATTTTGCAATTTTTGTATGCTGTGCAATTTTTATAATATATTTTTATTATGTTTTGATTATTACTTTGCATTTTATGTTTGTTGTAAACTGCCTTGGGCAGAATTCTCGTTTGGAAAGGCTGTATACAAATAAAAATGGAAATGGAAATACAAAAAATACATTTGTGCACATCCCTAGTTCACATCAGTAGTAAAGATTTATTCCAACTTTGTTTTGTCCTATTTTATAGCATTTGTCAAGCACTTCTGATTGCCAAATTCTAAAGAAAACATTTATTTTAATTAATTAAAAATTACATTTGTTCCATGTAATCTTGTATTGCAATGGTCAACATAGTTTTAAAAAAGAAGAGGAAGAAGAGGATACTTTATTCTACCCAAATATTTGTTTCTCTAAATTATTTCAAAGAAGCCATAAATTCTAAAGCAAGACAAAATCTTTTCAGTTTTAATCATCTAGACCTCTAATGATTCTTCATTTGTATTCTCTACTTCTTTCATCTTTGCAAATGAGTCACAGGAAAACTGCTGCATGGAAAATTCATTTCCTTGCCATTGAAAATGTACCTTATAGCAAAATGAGGTTTTTACTCCAAATTTCTAAGATAGCAAATTCATTTATGACAATATTCATCACAGGTGTTTTTCCACTGTCAAAAAGTACCCATTTTTGCACCCATTAAGGACCCATTTGGGTGTGAGCCGGATGATCCCATTTCCACCACGGCACCCATTTGGGACCCGATTGTTTCCACTGCTGTGGGGGAAATCTGGATCAAATGGGTACTTTCTGCCCTTTAATCCGGATTTTCTGTAGACCCCATTAATGGGGTTTACAATGGGGTCCTCTGCCAGAAAATCCGGATTAAGGGGAGCCTGTTTCCTGTGGAAACAGGAAATGGGGTTTAGAGGAGGCTAGGGGAAAGGGATGCACTCATGGGGGGCTGGAGCCCCAAAGTCCCAGCTTTGGAGTGATTTCGGAGTCATTTTGAAATCATTCCGAAATGACTCCAAGGTCCTTCCGAAGACATGAGCAGAGACTTTGTAGCCGCTCCGGAATTCCTTTGGAGAGACCAGCGGCAAGACTCCGAAGTCCCTCCGAAGCGATCGGCAGAGACTTCGGAGTCTCACCGCTGGTCTCTCCAAAGAGATCAGTCCAGATTTCAAAGTCTCTGCTGATTTCTTCGGAGAGTCTTTGGAGGGGAGTCCACACAGTCTGCGCTAATAGTGCATGGACTGCGCTGACAGCTCTGGAGCCTCTCTGAAGTCGGTGATCTCTTCAGAAGGACTTCAGAGTCATTTTGAAATGATTTTGAAATGGACTCCGATATCACTCCAAAACTGGGAGTTCGGAGATCGTGTCCCCCCCCTTCCCCAGAGACACCTGGGGTGATGGACCGACCCCTTGGGGGTCAATCCGGATTCCCCACATGGTTGCAAAGGTGTTTCCATGGCAGGGGTTTAGCACCCATTGCTAATGGGTGCTACACCTCCCGTGGAAACACATTGGGTGCTTCCCTTAATCCAGATCTACTTGATCCGGATTAAGAAATGTACCCATTCCTTAGATCGGGATCTTCTTAGATACGGATCTAAGGGCTGCGGTGGAAAAACACCCCATATATCAGTTCCTTGTATTTTCACTGAAAGAAGCTATTTAAAAAATAATGTTTATGAGCAATTTTGGTAACAGTGCCATGTGGTCCTCATATTCTCAACCCATCACTAATCTACCTTTTCTAGCCTAAAACATTCATGAGAGATTGGAGGGATGTTACATCAGCAAAGTAACAACTTGCTTTCTATCAGCATTATTTAACTCAGAAAATAATGGGCTAAATAATGTGGAAAGGAAATAACTAGTCACTGTGCTAGTTATTTCTCTCACTAGTTTTCTCTCACCCTGAAAGTGGAGTGAAGCTAGATTAAAATTTATGTAGTACTATTCAGCGAGAAAAAAAATGTGAGGTATTCAGATCAATGAACACAACTGTGGTCAGAGGGGCATAAGGCCTGGACTGAAAGCCCCTCTGATCTCCTGGATCTTCATTTTTATTCACATTGAATCAACAATGCTTGTCCACCCTAATGGAAGTCCTCTGCAAGCTCCCAGCCTGTACTTTCATTTGAAAATGGCTATGCACTATCAGTAAATCAGTTTTTAGAGTCAAAATTTGTCCTCTGTGGAAAAGCTACTCCCCCCCCTCCACTCTTGTAATAACTTGAAGTAAATCTCAAAGTTTGTTTTTCCCCCAGGAGAAGAATCCATATTATCTATCCACCGTTACCATTTCCAGCACGCTAACCAATGGATTTGGCTCCCACTATCAAGCAAGAAATGCTGATTATACTTTAAGTGAGGGATAGATGGAGGAGGAGGAGGGAATGGTGAATGAATTAGAAAAAGGGATCAATTGAATATCAGGAAAAACTGAACAAAAAAACAAATCAGTATCTGCTCTCTATTTCAAAATGGCAATTGAAAGAAAATTATTTGTTTCAGAAGTGTAAAACCACCTACATATCCTTGTGATTGATGTGTGGGCAGTAATACCCCTCGAACAGTTGGATTATTTTTCACATTGTTAGTTTGTCCATCTCTTCACAGTGCACTAGATTGCTTTTGTGGGAAGAACAAAGCAGAGCTTTGCCACCTGATGATTGAGACAGCATCATCCACTTCTCCACCCACACATTTGCCCTCACATGTGCTTACAGGATGCTTAATCCTGAAGCGGCTTCAAGAGAGAAGGGAACGTGCTACTGCATGCACCACATGCCATACACAGTAATAACATGAGAGAAAACTGGAGAAATGATGGATATTGGGGGCGCTTTCCATACTAAATAGGGCTTTTTGTTTTAAAAGAGTTCCTCTATGCTTTTGCCTTCCAATAAAATTAAGAGTTTACCTCAATGTTTTTCAGGGTATTGTGTGACCAAAGATATAAGGCCTGGGTTTATCTGTGAGTTTTCTTCTCTCCATAGTCAGAAATGGAAGTAATTTTGTATTTTCAAGCCTGAACTATGTTGCATCCTGTGAAATTGATCCTCACAGTCAGTCAAAACAAGGCCTGGAGCTGCCTGTGGCTGAGGTCATGAGCTTCGTATTGCAAAATTGAGACTTATATTGGAGAAAATAGGAAAACTGTTAGACTGTTCCAGTATGACCTAAATAATATCCCTTATGAGTATGCAATGGAGGTGATGACTAGATTTAAGGGTTTAGATCTGGTAGACAGAGTTCCTGAAGAACTACAGTTAGAGGTGGGTTCATAACCTTGTACGAAAGGCAGCAACAATAAATAATGGAAAGAAAAATATCAAGAAAGGAAAAAGCCTGTCTGATGAAGCTTTACAAATAGCTGAAGAAAAAAAGAATGGGAAAAGAAAGGGAGAAAGGGAAGGTATACCCAACTGGATGCAGATTTAAAGAGAACAGCAAGGATAAAAAATAAAAATACCTTCTTAAATGAGTAATACAAATAGAAAAGCAAAAGGATGGGGAAAGCAAGAGACCTCTTCAAGAAAATTGGAAATATCAAAGGAAGTAGGGGTATGCACAAAGCCCAATTTCCACATTTGATTTGGTATGTGGGAGGCTTTGTATTCTTGCACAAATATTGGATATTCATACATGAAATGGATACAACCTCCCCCCACTCCTCCTTCTAAGACACTTCCGGTGCTATGTGTACAGATCCAGAAGTGCCATTTCAGCTTCCAAAAAGCCTACTTCAGCCTCCAGAGCCCACCAGATTAGGCCTGGGACACCACCAGGTCCCACTCCAAAAGGTAAGAGGGAACATGAGAGGCAGGTGGGAGGCCTCCAGTGGTGTTCCTAGGCCTATTTCAGCACTTTTCAGATGCCAAAATAGGCCTTCCGGAGGCTGAAATAGGCCCTCCAGAGGCTGAAAAAGGCCTTCCAGTTCTGCACATGCATGCACACAGAACCAGAAGTCCTAGGAAGCAGCAGCAGGTAAGTGGGGTGACAGGCCCCACAGGGAGGAATGGGAGCCCCGCAGGGGTGGGAGACTCAGGGAGGATTTGGTATCCCCCAGAGCTTTGAATGAAGCTTCAATGGATAACTGAATATCCGATTTGTAGACAAAAGCCCTATATGGTTCGGCCACAAATCTACAGATTCATACATATTCGTACAAATTCCAGATGTCACAAATATTCATGCACATCCCAAAAGGAAAGATTTCATTTAAAAATTGGGCATGATAAAAGACAAAATTGTTTAACAAACAGCAACTATGTCTGCTTGCATTCAATATGGGGACAGGAGTGTTATCCCTACCCCAATTTAAGCTGTTTTCTGTTTGATTCAGAAATAAAAATGCCACAAACTCTTATTTTATTCTGTATAAAGTTGAATTGGGGACTCAGATGATGAAATAGTAGGTTAGACATGCTGTGAGTAATAGAATGGAAAATCTTGTTTATGAAAAGGAAGATAGCAACATCTGAAGGACAGCAGATTAATATAATCCATGGTTAAGCTCCAAAAACTCTTTTCACCCCATTTCCAGGCTATGGTAGCATAGTATATGGAATAATGTTATATTTCTCTGTTTCTTTAAGAATGTCACAGAGAAAATTTCCTTTGGTCATGTGTCTAGAATTTTCTAACTGCACAGCTGCACTGCAGAAGTGGGGTACTGCTTTACTGCTGGGGATCATGTTTCTTTTACTAACAGCTTCTTCTCATTCTAAGAGTTTCATATTGGTTGGCTTAACTAACCCAAAATACAACAATCAAATTATAGTTAGCTTTTCTTATGAGCTAATTATTGCAATTATTATAATACCAAAGTTATATGCTAGTTTCAGATTCATTTTCAGCATAATTAAGAAAGCAATTCTGTATTCATACTGACAACTGTGAACCTTTAAAAAAAATACACCATCACATTTTGCCAACATTCTGCCCCCACCTCTATCTGATTGATGGATGGTAGCCACAAAAATCCAAAAGCCTTGTCTTCACCACGCAGCTCCAAGGGCTTTGCTGACAGTGAGCCAGATATTAATGTTTACTGGATTAATAAATTCTTCTATCGTATTAGCAATAGTCATCACATGGCATGATGTAATTTAAATCATGGCATAATATAAATAAAATCATGAGACTTTATTGACATGATTATTAGGAGTGATGAGGGATGGAGGAAACCTGTTTAGGCAGAAAGGTAGAGCTAAATTGGGTATTCAGTAAGCTAGTAGGTAATGTACAAGCACACTTAAAGGGTTTGTATGTAAAAAAAAAAACCCAACCCTACATTTTATCCACAATAACCTTTAAAAAAGAGTAATGTCGGGAAAACCCCTACCCAAAGACACAGAACCTGTGTCACAAAACATCCTCAGAAATTTAATTTCTACAAGATATTGTTGACAGAAGACAAGGGATTTCCTTGTGTCTAACTGAATTAGCTACAATTGGCTTGTGTAAGTTGTAAATACAGAAACAAATTAGTGTTTCTGTGCAAGACTATCTCTATCTTGGACAAATCAAAGTGAAACCATTTTACTGCAAAGTTAAACCACAAATTGTAAGAATAGAATGTTTTATATGGGAACCTTTTTTCCTGTGGCTAAGGCCCTTTCTGAACTTGCATAGATTTTACCTGGATTGGTATATCTGGATTAACCAACACTACTAATCCAGATAATGGGAAGGTAGGGGCTGGGTCAATGCTTTCTGCACTGAGGCTGTGAATCTCACATGACCTTCACAGTCCCCCCCTCCCCCAAGGCTTGGACCACATGTTCCTGGCACCAGGGCTTCAGGGTGGTGGTGGTTTTCAGGGGTGCACCTTTGCTCCTAGCTGTCAGGAGTGTATGGGAGGCTATTATTGAGCAGTGTGCCATAGCATGCAGTTGAAATCCTCCCAAGTATCAAGACTAGGAACTTTTGCTCCTAGCCATAGAATCAGTGGGTGGGGTGTCGCCAAATATGAGCCCTTATGAGCCAGTTTGGTCTAGTGGTTAAGGAGCTGGACTCTTCCCTGGGAATACCGGGTTCGATTTGGCCCTCCCCCATGAAGCCAAGCTGGATGACCTTGGGCTAGGCATAGCTCTCTTCTGAGCTCTCACAGCCCCACTTACCTCACAGGGTGTTCTGTTGTGGGGAGAAGACTAGAAAGCTTTGTCAGCCACTTTGAGTCCCCTTGAATGAGTGAGAAAAGTGGGGTAGAAAAGCCAAATCATCTTCTTCAAGGTCATGGAGGAAGGCAATCTACATGTCTCCGTGATCTGGATCAAGGCCCTTAGTCTAGTTGAGGAACCAATTTAATGAGTCTACAATTGATCCAGATCAAGGGCCTCTTAATCCAGATCTGGTTTTGTATAGACAGAGTCAAACTAATGGTGGGGGGGGCAGTGCCTCCTTGGTCTGCATTAACATGCAGATGAGAGGGGGCAGGATTTGGATCAGAAAGCCTTTGATCTGTGGCACAAAAGCCAGAGGTCTGGTACAAATGAAGATTACAGCAACACACTGAGTGAAAGGTGAGCCTTCCTAGAGACTAACTGCCTCTGGGAAGCATCTCTGACTACCTTGATCCAGGAAGGACCTAAAATCACTCACTCTGCAGCTGCATTCAGCCACACCCATACAGCAGCTGCTTTCAGCTGCACTAACACATTCTAGTAGTTATCACTGGGCCTTGGTAGTTGTTTAACTGTTAAATGAAATGTTAAATCAAACATCAGCCAAACTGGCTACAGCATAGTGCAGCACTGATCCAAATCAACAGGTAAGTGCAGATAGGGGCCTACTTTCTAAGACAAGGAAGGAAGACTAATGGGGAATCATTGACCAGAGGTTTCATATAATTGCATCTGGAAAACTCTGATTTATTATTTGAGCATCACTTTTCTTATTGACACTTTTAATAGCATGGTTCCACATATTATCTGGGCTGGTTTGTCCAAGTTCCTTATTCCAGAACTATTCTGTACTCCATATTCATAATGTGGCTGTCTAAAGGACTGTAGAGCCATTCTCTAACCATCCTGCAGCAATTTTAGTTCAAAAGGATGCCTCTTCTACAACACATGGCCAAAACAAAAATGGGTTTTGGGGAATCTTCTTATACCCTTCCTGCACTCTTGCACAAAATGCTAATGTGAAAACTCCCTCATCCTATAGTGACAGTAAGTAGAATGTGCAAAAAGAAATCTTTTTCTTCCAGAAACCAGTTCTGAAAGTCAACTCCACAGGAAAATCATAGGATTTCAGCATTTGAAATCATCACAAAAATAATCCAATCCACCTCCTTTCAATGTCTGAGAAAGGAAATTAAGTTGCTGTTGAGAATAATCTTCTTAAAAACCTCCATAGATGAGGAACCCACAAGGTGAGGACACAGTCCCTCTTGTGTCTAATAAATAAAAGTAAAGGTGTTATAAAGTTTGACTACTGGTGACTAAAAGGACAGGTCCATGCAGTTGCCTTGGCAAAAGCCACCATTAATGTAGTGATACTTCTTGACTTATACTGTATTCCCATACTGTGATCAAAGTACTAAACAGGTCTGGCTCAGCTTAGCTTATTATTCAGACAAGATTATTAACAGACAAAACTGCTATAAGGTTCCTAGCGATCGGCAACACCTCCTTGCATCCCCCATTGGTAATCTTCGCACCAGCCCATTTGTCACTCAGAAATCACCTTTCCTTACGTCATCTGTTGTTCCTAGTTCCTAAGGTGCAGGCTTCAAAGCATCTCCTTGCTTACTTACTTTATTTATTTATTTATATTTCTATCCTGCCCTATACCCGAAGGTCTCAGGGCGGGTTACAATATTATATTAATCTTAGACAGGTCCCTGCCCTCAGGGTTACAATGTAAAGAGACAAGATACAAAAGGAAAATTGTGTGGGAGGGAACAGGGAACAAAAGTGTCCTTGCAATGGTAAAATACTTTTATTTTCTTTTTCACCTCCATTCCCCACAGGCAAGATGGCTCCTTCATAGCCTGTGTGGTGACAGTTGGGAGGGAGGGGTCAATGCTAGGAACTTGATGGAAGGTGCTCACCCAGTTTCCTTCTCTCTTCCTCTCCCAGTAGGCAGGATGGTTCCTTACCGAAATCTTCCTCTCTTGTCTTCACTACCCAGCCTCCACTTTTTGTTCGCTTTGCTGAAAACAGTTTCTAAATGAGCATAAAGTGTACAGCTGACACATTCAAGCTTAAATAAGCCAATGTTCCTATTCCATTAACAATTGCTTGTCTCAGATTTGCTCCCAGCTCTTCCTTGGTTGCTTTGTTCATTAATAAGTCATCACTGCATTTCACATCTTCCAAAACAGTGCATAAAGTCAATAATTCAAAATCATCCAGAGTATTCAGGTCCCTATAGAGCACCTAATGACTAAAAGTCTAAACATATTACAGCATTTGGAAGCAATTTCTGCAGATATTGCTAAGACTTCATTCTACCAAACAGTTTTATGGACCAATAGCTACTAAAGCTGCATTCCTTTGCCAGCTAAGTATTCCTGGATTTAGTGGAATTTATTTCTGAGTAAGAGCCTTTCTGCATGAACCCTTCATACAGCTGTGTGCTTTGATAATGTAGTTACTGGGGGAAAATGACAGTGCAGTATATATGAGTATCCAGCAAAGCACTGGTTACCATATCATTCAGGTGATGTTACCCATTATCCCATTTGTAGCAGTTTCTCTTATATTTCATAAGAAAAGCAAAGGTGACAGATTTAAAGTATAACTTTTCCTTATGTGTGCTATGCTAATATCTATAAGGGGCCTAGCCATTATCTTTTCCTTTCTCTTTTTCTCTTTTATATACATATATGAATGTATCTGTTGCATACAAGCTCTCCTAGCAGGCCATTTCCCTAATTGAAATTTCTCTCTCTCAACCCTCTTCCCTACAGTTAAGTTATTGAAGGGAAATGGGAGAATGCCGTTTCCTAAATTCCAAGTATCCCAGATGATCAGAGAATGCAGATCAACATAAAAGAGATATATGTGCCCTCATTACAGGAGTGAGACTAACCTCCCCAAAGTATCATGAAATGATGCATTGCGTTCCCAGCCCTTTATTGCTATAAAGAGAACTTTCATTATCCACAAGTGTTAGTTCCACCCCCCTGAAAAAAGAATCCCAGATCCTAAAACAGATGAACTTCAAGGGAATCTCCCAACAGTAGGGATGTGCATGAATATTTGCGCTATTCAGAATTCATACGAATTCATATGAGTTCTGACATTTGCAGATGAATCAAAATGGACCTACATTTGTAGGCCCTATTAATCCATGGACTGGATTTATCCAGCATTTGTCAAAGCTTTTCCCAAGGTCAGATCCTGCTCGCGGCCTCCCATCCTCCTCCACCTTTGGTCACCCTACCACTGCCACCAGGACGTGCTCATCTCATGGAAGAAGAAAGAAGAAGAGAGTTGGTTTTTCTACCCCACTTTTCTCACCCATTTAAGGGAATTCAAAGGGTGTTTTTCCACTGACACTAGAAGGACCCATTAAGTACCCATTAATGGGTACTTAATGGGTACTTCTAGTGACAGTGGAAAAACACCCAAAATGGCTGACAAAGCTTTCTATTCGTCTTCTCACAACAGAACACCATGTGAGGTAGTGAGACTGCAGGAGCTCAGAAGAGAGCTATGACTAACCCAAGGTCACTCAGATGGCTTCATGGAGGAGAGCAGAATCAAGCCTGATATTCGCAGATAAGGGTCCAGCTCCCTAACCCCTAGACCAAGTAGGCCTTCCAGTTCTGTGCGCACAGCTCCCACCCCCATTGTGTGATCCCCAGAGGGGGAGCTGCACGTGCAGACCCAGAAGCACTGTTTCAGCTTCCAAAGAGTGCTGAAATGGTGACAGACAACATGACAGCACCTGCCTCTTCCACTCCACCATGCTTCCTTACCTTTATGGAGGCTGCTGTGACAACTCTGGGTCCATCTTGGCACTGTTCAGAAGCAAAAACAGCGCTTCCAGGTCTGTGCGTGCAGCTCTCCATCCATGCAGACCCAGGAGGACTATTTCAGGCAGGCTCCAAGTGGCGGGCAGTGAGTGGTGGCAGGTGACGGGGGACAGGAAGGGAGGAGTGGGGGATTCACTTCATTTTTTTTTTCATTAATATTTGTATGAATTTTCATGCACAAAGCCAACTCGCCCAACATTCATGGGAGGGGATTTGGACAAAGCCAAATATTCCCACATTCGATTTGCATCAAACTGAATGTGGGAAATTGGCTTCATGCACATCTCTGCCCAACAGCTGGTTTTAACCTCCCTCACAACTCCTGATGTTGAAAATCAGTTGTCTGGCAGCACCAACTGTTGAGTTTGCCACCTTTTCCCTGTTGCAAATAGTGTGTTGCAAATATGCAGAAGGAGCAGCTTCTAAGCTCACAAATAATGAGGGACAGTTGTAAATTGCTTACTAAGAATGATGTTAGTTTTGGGTTACTTCCCAGCATGAATGAACTTAGACAAACAGGCATAGAATGTAGCAGAGGCCAAGCCAAATGCTTTAGTAACAAAGTAATATTTTAGCTCCATCCAGACAGCACTTATTTAAATTACATTATTTGAATAATCTGGAGTAAAGAACATCCAGACACATGCTGGATTATCTATGCTTGATTGCAGATTATTCAAATAATGTGGATTAAGTAAGTATTGTCTGGATGCAGGCTTAGTATAATATGCCACTGTTGCACCTTAAATTTACAGAAATTGTGGCAAGTAATTTTGCTAAACATTCTTCATGGGAGGAACAAAATTCCTGAATAGATTATGGCCTTTTCTGCACTTACTCTCTTTAATCCAGATCAGTAGATCTGGAATAACTAGACCCACCAATCCAGACCGTGTGGAGGCATGGGCCAGATCAGCACTGATCCAGCCGATGCCTACATCTGGTCCCCACATCCTTGAAGGCAGCAAACACTGTGAAACTGAAAAGCAGCAACCCTGTAGTTCCCGATTATGGAGGCATGCCATCTGCATGCCTTCCTTCATTCTGATATAGACCCAATTAAACAGGTGTACAATAGTTCCATATGAAGGCCTCCTTAATCTGGATCTAGATCTGTTTCACACAAACAGCATATCAGCAAAGGGCATGGACTCATAGATCCTCATTAACATGTGGACATACAAGAACTAGAAGTGTTCTACATAGTTCCTTAATCCAAATTAAGGGACCATGCAGAAAGCCCTCCTGTAAGGCTGCATTGAGATGTTGGTTACCTATTCCACTATATTTGGTTATTCTGGAACAATGTTTGGATATTCTGGAATACCCATGTTTTATTCTGGCTGTCCAAATATAGCAGAATAAGATCCAGCCTAAGAGGAGAAAATTACAAACAATGCTTGAATAGTATCAACCCCTAGAGGGCAATGTATGTTCACATATTGGATAAGCAAATGGAGCGGTGAAACCAGCAAATGCTCTAGCAACAAGCAAAAAGAGGGCAAATTGTACTGAAGACTTCACCTGCATTTTAAGAGGAATCCAATTGACCATGTCTTAGGGAGAAGGAGATTCACATCTGCAGAAAGCTTGTCTGATATCATTCATACAAAATAAGTATGTATCTGGATTAGATGTAATCTGCATGCATTAAAAAAACAAAAACCAAAAAACAGCAGTTCTAAAGGGGCTTAGAGGTGATAATACATGGATCCTAGTGCCCCTATTCCACCTGTAATCCACATTAAAGGACAGAGGATGCATTTTTGAAGTAATTTTTATGGCCTGTAAAAAGGATTACGGGCATTCGCATTCTGACACTACCACCTCTAAGCTTTTTTTGTCATTCTGTTTTCCTGTGTGCAGATGAACCAAGGATTCTTACTGTCATATTTTGTGCTAAAGAAACACCCTTTACCAAGGAGACTACTCCACTGCAGTAAGGTTCAATACAATTTTTGCTCAAGTTCATCAAGTTCTTAGGGTTTGGTTCTGAAACGTGAAACAACAACAATCTCTATCTTTGAATGCATTCACAGAACATTGTTTTCAATACTGAATAACAACTGTTGACATTTTTGCAATGAAAACTGGACTGCTGAGTTTCAAAGCCATTGAGATAAAGATCTAAGGCTGCAATCCCACTTAAGTTTTTTTAAAACAAAACAAAGCTAAACCAGATGCAAACATGCATTCTGGCTGTTCCCATTGTTTTCATTTTAAATTGCAGTCAACCCCAGTTCTGCTGTCCCCACAGAAAGGCTTCAAAAACACATCGGGGAAAGTGATCTTTTCCTCTGTGCCCTTTGCCAGCCGGGGCGCCCACCCTCTCTCCCAATTGGGTTCGATCCCACGATGACATAGCCAAGGGTTGGGAATCCCATCTCCCCCTCCCCTCCTGCTTTTGCTGCTGCTGTTTGCTTCCCAACACCAAAGCCAAACCTTCAGGGAGTGCGACCATGGGAATCACTTATGATGTTGCGCAAAATCATCTTCTCTAAGCCTTCTCGCCCACACCTTCCCTTCACTTTCTCCTTTATCACACCTTTCTCCCACCCATCCACTGTGGTTGATTCATGCAGGAAGGAGCCAGTCAAGCCATCTTTCCCTATTCAAAAAAGGAGAAAGTGAGGGGAAGTGTGGGCGGGAAATGAAACTTATCGGTGTGAAGTGGAGTGGGTGAAAGTGAAACTTGTTACCTGTAATTAGTGTGAAGTGGGTGAAAATTAAACTTTTTATCCACCATGAAGTGGGCCTGCCAAGGGAAAGAGGGGGGTAGTGGAGGCTTTAACACTTTTAAACTCCTCTGCAAAGGAGGGACGGCAAGCAAGGGGCTGTCCTACCAAGTGAAACCCCACCCATTTCATGACGCATCTCCCCCCAGTACTGCGATACCATTCCCAAAGGAATAAAGATAAGCATTTTAGCAGCAAAAACAGGAGTGAGAGCTGTTTTTTTCAGGGTTTTTTATTGTGGTTTTTAGCGATTTACTTCTCAGAAAACGCAGAAACCCAATCTGTAATGGGGCCAAAGAAAATTCAAATTGTTTTCAAACCGC
>MTQE01003428.1:511600-564419 GCA_014337955.1 Aspidoscelis marmoratus
TCCACACGGTGCAAGTGTAACTAACGAGGGCCCTCCCCGCACCCTCCATGATTGGCTCACTGGAGCCAAGCATGGCGAGCTGGGGGGCCTCGCTGCCGCGGCTCGCCCTGGCCCCAGAAGCAGCAGATCGCTGCTTCTGGGGCCAGGGCGAGCTTGCCTAAAGCCCACCCTAGCCCACCATGGAGGGAGCACAGCGAAACCCCTTCTTACCTCGTCAGCATCGGCGCCGTTCTGAGGGTCTTCACCCAGGATGCAGCGCGCCTGCGTCCTGCGCGGCTCCTGAGTGGCTGGGGCTGCTACTGGCAACCCTTGCCCTCAGGAGCATTCTGAGCAGGGTGGGCTAGGGTGGGCTTTGGGACGAGGGCGAGCCACGGCAGCGAGGCGCCCCGGCTTGCCATGCTTGGCTCTGGTGAGCCAATCATGGTGGGTGGTGGGAGGGCCCTCCGTCTCGGATCAGAGCCGGGTGCCGTGTGTCCGCACAGCATCCGCCTCCAATCCGGATCTACACCGCGTGTGCGGAGGCAGGGCCGCGGGGTAGATCCGGATCTCTTAGATCCGGATCTACCCCGTTAAACCGGATCTACCAGTGATCCGGAGTTATTAAAACCGGTTTCCCCAGGATCCGTTTTTAATAAATCCGGGTGCCGGAGATCCGGTTTTATTAGCCCCTGTGCGGAAGCACCCATAGTTATTATCATTTAAGAACTGTGTGTGAACAGTAAATGTAATGAATCTCAAGCGTAAGCACTTACTTATTCTGCATGATTTGGATCCAGATTATCCAATACGTAAGTGTTGTCTATATTGCCCTACACCTACCAGTCTCAGTACAGTTTGCAATAAAAGTGTAACAGTTAAGATTATAAAACTGAAAAGTAGAGTATCAGAATGGCAGGGAACACTGTTTTGCAATTAATAACTAAGCAATGTCTTTGTTTTCTTAAAGTTTTTCTGCTTTAACACTGTGTTCTTGATTTCTCAGAATACTCAGTTTCAACTCTGGAGAACATGGGCCTCCAACAGGAAGAGGAGGGCACTTCCTGGAAAAAGCAGACTGATAATATCAGACAAACATTCATCTTCATGGAAGCCCTTGGATCGTAAGGGACTTACTTTTTAAATTTTTAAAATGTGTTTCATTTCTCCAAGGCTCGAGATGATTTTCCTAGTACAGAGAAGGACTGTTTAAATAAACCAGAAACATAAAAGAATTAACATAAAGACTACATTGAAGCCATTGGCATTTCAAAGGAGGCGAGCTATACTTCCAGACTATCAGTCCAAATAGATGACTTGAAACATCACTAGGGAATCTTGCTTCATTGGCTTAACTATTGTCACAGATGCCACTATTCACTTAGGGCACCCACTGGACAAACTCACATAATATAAGCATGTAGCTGACAACAGCATTTTAGACTGTTTCTGGAAGAGGCAACCGATCCCATACTGGGTTAGATGGCTGTTGGGCCAAGATAGCTTAGCCTGGCTAGGACCTGAGCACCAGTTATGAAGGCTGGGTCCAGCCCTCAGTGGTGGCACCTTGTCTTTGAAGTTCCCAGCTTTAACATTCCTTTAACATGGGCCCTTTTGGGGATGTGGCAGTTTCCAGCAATGCTTCCTGGTATGGTGCAAAAAAGGGTCCCGTGCATTTGCCTGTACAGTTGTAAACCTCACTGGTAAACCAGGATAGGGTGTAATTTCAATGTTCTATCACTGTCTCTTGCTTCATTCAGTACAGCAAAGCATGCTGGTAGTGCTTTTTCTATCCCACACCAAAGTGCAGAAGGCAGGCCCCTGGACCACTTTTCAGATTCTGCAGATTGGGGAAACTATTGAGTTGGTATGTCCTCAGAAATTTAAAGAATCAGAGCAATTCCTGAATCCTCTGGAAGATTTTCCATGTGTCATGGACTGTGCTCCTGTTGAGGCTCTGGTCACTCTTTAGAACTGGGAAATGACCAGGGCCTTTGATACAATCACTCCCAAGTGTCCTTGGTATACCTGTAAAGCATCTTGGCCGCAAATTCTCTGTTAACCTTATCAGGCCCTAAATGACTTGGGCCCTAAATATCTAAAGGAATATCTTGTTCCATATTGAAATCCTCCTAGTTGTATGGCCATCTTCAGTAGCAAAAGAAGTGAGCACCAAGGATAGGGAGTTCTCAGTGGTAGCTCCCAGATTATAGCATAGTCTCCCCACTGAGGTGCATCAGACACATTTTCTTCACACATTCAGGAGAGCATTAAAGATGCACCTCTTTACCCTGGCTTTTGGCACTCCTATTTAGCATGTTCATTTTAATTTGTTTTTTGTGCTGAGACCTTCAGTTATAGGTTGGAATAAACATGCATAAATGAAGAAATAAGCTGTATATGCTTCAGCACTAAAGGTACAATTGCATTAACTTGTATTCACTTGGTTAAAGCCGTGTCTCTGAGGCACCTCCAGGCCCCCATCAGGATTGGTCTCCAGGACCTGAGGAATAAAAGAGGCTCCTACATTTCACAAACCCAGCTCCTGCACTTCAGAAACACCCAGTCTTTGGCTGGGACATCCAGTGAACCTAAAGTGGCAGGGTGTTGAGGACAGGGCTTTGGTCTGTAATGGAATGATGTCCAATTTGTGAGAATCTAAGACCCTTTCTCCACAGGCCACGGTTTTGTGATAGGAACTAATCCCTTCCATATGCAGATGATGGGAGGCCCTGCTCCCTCCTAGCATACTCCTTCCACATATGATGGAGTGTGTAGACTGGTCTATGGCACCCAAAATGGAACCATAAAGTTAATGGAACCATAAGATGTGTTCCATTAATTATCAATATTAAGCATATAGCATCACGGTGCTTATATGATGTAATGCTGAAGTGAATTTAAATTGATTCCATAATTTATGTATTTCTTGAGGAAGCACTTATAATAACTCTTTTCTGTAATATAACATAGATTCTGTTTTGAAATGCACTAACAAGTAATTAAATAAATGGGCTCTTGGTTTTGCCAGCAGAAAAACAGAATGAATAAATAAATGTACAATGACAGCAACATCTTTCCCACTCATAGTCATTACAAGGCATACAACTGGTCATAGTGCTTGCAACCATCAAATCTTACTGCTACTTGATTCTAGTTAAGCAATTGCATCACCATGTTATTTACTGTCCTTCATCCACCTCCTTCTCTATTTTGTCCAACAAACATAATCATTGTCTGTTGTAAAAGCTGTGTCAAGCTTCAGCAGCTGTCTGAGCCTCTTGATTATGATTACACGGCTGAATGGTCAAAAGATTTCTTCTTCACACTTTACATCCTCTTTAATTCAGTTGTGGCATTTAAGTGACTCCAATATTGTGCCACAAGTGTCATTCTTCTCTTCCCTGGAGACCGTGAGGAGTCTCTTCTCTTCTCAATAAGCACTGTCTACCAGAATTGAAGTTTCTCCTAATGGATTTTTAAAAACACTTTATACACTATCATCTGTGTAGAATTTTCTAGAACACACATAAAAAACAACAGCGACCAGAAGTTTCAAGCATGGCTCAGAACACGTTAAAAAAAATATTCTCTCCAAAAATTGTATTTGTTCAATATTTATTTGCATCATTAATTAGAATGAATTAATGAAATCCATGGTGATTTCCCCCCCCCATTTTACGTGTGTAAAGCTCCTAAAATAAATAAAATGGGTTTCTAAACTGAAAAACTATCAAGTAGTTGAAAGGCTTTGTTACTTTTCAATAACCCTTTTGGAATTTGGGAGGTGGAGAGGAAATGATTGGATGTTTCTTACTATTAAGAACTGAGACTGCCACTAAATGTGATGTTTTATGCAATACTGTGGCAGGTAATTGAACCATGATATGTGAACTCTAAGCAAGTTTGTTATGCAACTACCACTTGTATAATATCACAGCTTCAAAAATCTGCTTACATCTGACTGGCTCTCTCCTTTTTCCATCTGTCTTCATTCTTGAGTTTCCTGATGGGTTAGGTATAACTATGCTCCAGAATTTGAAATATCTGTGTTGCTATATTTCAAATATATTCCCTTTCCTATTATCACATGATGTTCAAGACAGCTTGCAACTTAAAATTAAATAAATACAATTGTATACAATATGCAATTAAAACCCATTTATTCAAAATGTAAAATATTATTGCCAGATAGCTAAAATCAAATGTAATGGAGTCCTTCAAAATTTGGGAAACACCAGGATAAACAAATAAGTCCTTAGATGTCTTCTCATCTACATAATGGACACGTTTCCATATACTCACTTAAGCACCTCTGAGAATGGTCTCAGGTATCATGTCTCAATTTTTATTGGAATGGAGTATCCACTGAAGTGCCTATTGGAGGCACTTGGATGGTGAGCACCATACCCACTACTACTTCATCAGGCGCTCTTGCATGCCTACATGGATATAATGAAGTGCATGGCAGGGTTGCATAGAAGACATTACTACTGCATTGCCATCCCCTAGATATCTCCTGTGCCATGCATGGAGACATGGCCAGCACGTGTACCTGTCTCCAATTAATTAGAAGTTTAATGCAAATGTCTAGTGCTCTTGTGGAGAAATTTAGTTGACAGATATCTACTGTATCTCATTAGAAAGCCAATACAGTGTGTTTCTACTAGATAAGGTGATCTTTTAGACATGAAGGTCCAGAATCCCAAAGAGCCTTGCAAGTAAGTACTAGAATCAGGCCTTCTCTGTACTGTGTCTTGCTCAGGACATTGACCTGCCAATAAGCAATTATAATTTGAGTATCATGCTCTCGGTGGCAACCTGATGACTGGGACCACAGCAAGTCAAAACACTGCTTAAAGAAACAACAGTAAGACTTTTGCTTGGAGCCTCATGACTCTACTAGTGTGTGTTCACACATATTGATAGCAGGATTTTGAGGAAAAAAACTTTCAAGCTTTGGGGGGTAAGAGGTGGGAACTATCCTGCTTATGAACACTTCAGGAACTAGTAAGAAAGGCTCATTTACAGATGTAGCGTATTGAACAACACAAGAAACAAATAGTGTTATTTCTCACTGGCATTTTGAACGTTTTGCCAGTTCACCTGGAGGGGAAATACAAATGCTGGATCAGGCCACAGCCCATCTAGTCCAGCTTCCTGTCTCTCACACTGGGCCACCAATTGTTTCTAGGCATTCTCAAGCAGAAGAAAAAAACAAAACCTTCAAATGCTCTTTACTTCCAGTAAATGGCCTTTTGAGGCAAATCAGACAGATCATTCACCATAGTAGGGATGTGCACAAGTATTCGTCACACTCAAAATTATACAAATTTGTCCAAATCCAGATGTTTGTATCGGAATTGAATGTTGGTACATTCAAAGATTGACATTCAAATTCAAATCAAATGTTTCGATAAAGCTTCATTACATTCGTGAACCTGGAGAGGTTGGAAAGTGGCTGCCCAGTCACTTCTGCAATGGATCCAGAGTTGGATTCAAAGTGGGTTCAAAGTGGATTGAGAGCAGATTTGACTAGTTCAGAGTGGGTACATAGGGGATTCATAAGGGATACACAGGGAATTCATAGGCAATTTGTAGCGGGTATTCTGCCCCAGGTAAACTTAAGCTTCTGAGTTTGGTCTGCGCTACGACTTTGGGAAGAGCTCCTCACACTGAAGAATCCAGAAGTCTTTGATATAAATGAATTATTGATATAAATGAATTATTTATTGGAACAGTATAACAAATATAACAACTTTCCTAGTAAATAAGAGCTTAAAATTTCCAATGAAGCTTCTTAGATCTTTAGGTCTCAGTTCTTTGTGGCTTCTCCAGTTACTTTCTTTTGTTAAGGCACTGACTCGCCTATAAGAGGTTTCTTCCTTTCTTTGTTGTGGCACTGGCTGGCCTGTGAGGAGCTCTTGCTTGTCTAAGAATAGAGCTTCCTTCCACTCTGACTGCAGACTAAAAACTCGAGGTAACTCTTCTCTGTAAGCTCTAATGCTTCATCCTCTTTATCCACAAACCCACTTCTTAAAGACATTCTCTTCTTTATAGGGCGCATTCTTTTCTAAAACTTCTAATCAACAAGGCTTACAACTCAAACTCCAATTAACATAAATAAACTTGTTACAGTGGCATGACAGTGGGGATTCAAATCAGATTCGTATTGAACATTGATATCAAATTCAAATCCTATCACATTCAAAGGGGATCTATTTGAATGAATATGAACTTTTTTGCATTCAATTCTATACAAATGACAAAAACCCATTTTGACATTGTGCCTTGGTGTATCATTGAAATGGGTCTCCTGGTAGTCCACAAGATGGAGGCATGCTTTCTGCACACCTCAGGTTCCACACTAGGCCACACTGGTCCTCCAGTAGACCTCAGTATTGAGGTCTACCGGAAATCCTGATCAGGATTAGGATTACAGTTCATGCAGCCTGGATAGTGCTGGGTGGGATTTCATAGATCTACACTAACATGCAGATTGATAAGGCTAATAACTGGAACTCATGGGCCCCTTGTTCTGGATCTAAGGTAATTGCTGAAAGGTCCGAAGATAGATAGATCAGAGTTAGATGTAAAATCAAAAGCAGAGGTAGTTTACAACGCAAAATGACACAAAGAAGAATATAGTATAATACAGAGGAAACCTGGGATGTTCACCTCATTGTTAAAGAATAAAAGGAACATTCAGACCCAAATTTGCTTGGACTTAAATAAATAAATTTTTCAGAGCTGGAGTTCTGGTTAGAGAGATAAAAGAGGAATATTCCTTTAAATCCTTTTATCTGCTCGTGCTTTCATGCACATGATTTCTAAAGCTGTGATGTAGTCATGGTTAGTCAGCCCTAGGGATGAGATCAGTTTTCCAGAGTCAGTCCCCTGCAGCCTAATGCAGGAGGAAGCTTGGGAAGGCTTTTGTTTTTCTGTGCCAGCTTGTTGATTCAAGTACTCCAAATGTGGGGCTGTAATTATCCTAAACTGTTTAGAAATGAAATGCAGAGCAGATGCCAGAGCATCTGATTTGTAGGCTGATGGTTTCCTACTGTCCTCAGTGGTAAGGAAAGACACTGCTAGTAACTTTGATGCCATCCCAAATGCCGTAGGTGTTTCAGTAGTGAAATGATATTGTAAAATACAAATAAGAATGTAAAATTAAGAATAAAACAAAGATTACATACAGAGAACTATGCTGAACATCAACAGAGGTGCCCATAACCTCAGATTAACAAGAAAAATGCACAAGCCTAGACATTTTATTTAGGAAAAAGGTTTAATATTGTGAGGACATAGTCTTCCTTTTTCCTTAAGGGTTTTGTTTTTTTTTTTTTGTTTGTTTCTTTTTAAAAGATCTTTTGGTATAGTTTTTATGATTATATGTGACATGGAAAAGAATAAGCATCAGTTCAATGCACTTAAGGTGGTGTTAGATGAGATATAGGGCGCATTCCCATAGGGGGTAAATTCCGGAGTGGATTCGGATTCAGCACTGAGGATTTCCATTAAATTCCCTGGTAATCGGAATCCGTTCCAGATTTTAGCCCTCTGTCCCTATGCCAGTTCTCTTTCCCTGGATTTTCCAGGGGAAATCTGGGGAAAGAAAACCCCTGTTTCTGACTCGAATTAAAGCCAAGTGAAGGAGAACAGCCACTGGCCAAGTAAGTGAGCAAGGGGGTGTGTCCCGGCCGTCGGGTGTCTTCCTTCACTTGGCTTTAAATCAAGCCAGCCTTTTCTTTTCCCCTGTTGAAACAGGGGGAGGGGAAAGGAAGGCTGCCACTGCCAGCCTCCTTCTCCCAACGTCCTTGGCTACCTTCCTTCCTTTTCCTTCTCATTGCCCATCTGAACTTTCCTGCATATTAGCTTCAAAGAATGAACCTTGGTTCTAATGTGGAGAACAGAGAAAAGATATTGATAGAATCCTGTCACTTAACTGTTTAATGAACAGGAATTAAGGTGATAACCCAGCTTATCAGCTAACCTGCATGCATTTATGCAGGCTAGAATATGAGAATGTAGTTCTCAGAGCAAAAGAAAAAGTTTAGCTAACCCTACTTCAGAATCAAAAAGCGTGGGATCAGTTATCAGTCTGACATCAGTTCAAACAGATAAAATTAATAATTACTGACCTCGCATAACAGACAGCAATATATGGGCTGGCCACACACTTAGCTGCCTGAGAAAAATCCTTTAATAGGCTTTTCAGCTTTAAAAAAGATAAAAATATCCCTCCTGTCACTGAACCGAAAGCTGTGGTGGATTTTCCTTTATCATGTCTTAATTAAGCTTGGTCAGTAGGCTGTTCAAGTCCCGGATAACTATAAAGTCAGCATTTACTGGGCTGAAATAAATACCTATTTCCCATTCATTGCTGTACTTCAAGATTTTGATTGAGATACATTCAAAACTGTCTTCAGCACCCTATACAATCAGACAAGGCAGCGGTGATCCATAAGCAGCCTAGCTGGTCCTTTCAAGTCTCTGCCAGCCAATCCGCTTTTGCTCTAGGTGTTCCAACTATCTCACATAGCAACAGCTTTCAAGGTCCAGGCAGCACTCGAAAGAGAAAGGGAAGCTAGGGGTGAGATAAAAGATTTTGCAAAATGTGATAAGCTTTTAAATCCAGTCTAACAACTTGGGCTGCAAAGGAATTTAGGAACAATGGTGTGTAAAAACAGGCTGCTCACAGTAGATTAATTTGTCATGGGGAATGAGGACAGTAAAAGTTCAGTCTATAGTGTGAAAGGTCTAGAGGCGGGTTTTAAACAAGCAGTATTTGTTGAGAGTATTTGCAAACAATGGCTTGGTTCACATGTACATTTTAATCCAATTTTGGGTCACTTTCAGAGTGACATGAAAAACAAAAAGCTTTGCCAATGTGTTGTTTTATACAGGAAAATGAGAAGTCATTTTGCTGCTCTGTTCTTCCACTCTGAAAGTGACCTGGAGCTGGATTAATATATAGGTGTGAATGCAGCCAATCTGTCCTTATTCTGACGACCGGTTCCATCTTCACAACCCTAAAAGGTTATGATCCTGGCATGATGATAGGAAGTGTGTACATGGCTAACACCTGCAAGTCATCCCTACCACAGCCAGTGAGAGGTGACCTACAAATACTCTGCTGGGGCTTAAGGACTGGGTACCTCTGAAGGAAGCTTACATGCTGCAGAGGCTGACTGCAGGCTTGACACACAGTTGTGATGTCTATAAGGGCTTTACCAGGCAGCCTAGGGATGTGCATGAATATTCACCACATTTGAAATTTTATCGGATTTGTTCATATTTGTCCATTCTAATTTGAATTGTATGTTGGCTACATTTGAAAACTGACATTCCATTTAATTTTTCCATTTTTATTTATATACTGCCTTTCCAAACGTAAAATTTGCTCAAATTTGTAAACATTTGAATGTGAAGCAAATGTTTCTGTACATTTGTTCAAAGCATTGTTATATTCATGAATGTGGGGGGGGGGGAGGGGGAGGAGCAGCTGCCCAGTCACATCTGCAGCAGATCCAGAGTAGATTCAAAGCAGATTCAGAATGGATTCATAGGTGTGACTGGAGACAGGAATTCAAATCAGATTTGAATAGCATTCAAATAACATTTGCACTGAATTCAAATCCAACCACATTCAAAGGTGCTCTATTTGAAAGAAAGTGAATTTCCTCACATTCAATTTGAATTAAATACACAAAAACCCACAACATTTATTTATTATTTATATTTCTATCCCACCTTATACCTGAAGTCATTTACCAACCTTTAAAATCCGACATATCAAACACACACACAGACACACACAGAGTATATGCAGATCCCTATGGGCATCCATATGCAGATCAAGGGCCTTTCCGCACAGGCTCTAAAAACGGAATTAAAGCCTGTTCAGGGAGGGATTCAGATGTGGCTTCCGCAGTGGAGGCCACATTGGAGCCCCTTTAAGGATGCCATGTCCTGCATTTCAGTGAGCAAGATCGGTTTCTTAAACCGGTTTTGCTGCCGAAATCCTACCCAGATGTAAGACCTAAAAAATTAGGTCTTACGTCTGGCTTTTCCCCTGAAACCGTTTCGGAAGCAAACGCTTCCACAACGGCAGGGGAAAAGCCCGTTTGCTGGCACATGCCCAGCTGTCAAAGAGGGAGAGCACGTGCTCTCCCTGTTTGACATCTGTGCCTGCCCACTGGCCTCCGCCATTGGCTCCTTCGGAGCCGGCATGGCGAGGCCGGCAGCCAGCTTCACTGGGTTCCCCCTCGCCTGGTTTCTGGTGGTATGTGCAACTTGTTCCAAAGTAGGACTAACACAAAGGTAGGACTAGTGTTTAGATTTATTTTAAAAAATAAAATAAAATGTAAAATTCTGATTCTTTTGAAAATATCTTTTGATTCTGAATCAGAACATTGGCACATCTACTTCACTGTGATCAATACTATCTAGTACTGTATGGTTCTCCAAAATTTCAGGCTATATTCTGCCCGCACTCTCTGTCTGCATTTTACATAAAATGATTTTCAGATTGCCCTGATAGTTGGCACTGAACTACTGAACCTCAAATATTCTGCATGTAGTTTTTCTTTACTGACCTGTGGTCCTTTCCTTCCAAGGTGAGACTCAATAAGCTATGAGATACCAGGGCAACCTGAAAAATCATTCTATGGAAAATGCAGACCATGTCAGGGGTCTGGACTTAAGCATTGTTACAAATAACAGAGTACGATACTCAGATTATGCCAGTTTGGTCTGCCAAGGCTTATGCTGACTTTTCAAAATTCAGTTGGCAATGAATATGGTTGTGAGCATAGGAATAAAAACATAATTTGATTTAATATGGTTTTAACTGCTATTGTTTTAATATGTTTACCTGTGTCTTGTTTTAATATGGTTTTGACGGCTAGTGATTTGTTGTTACCCGCCCAGAGACCTTCGGGTATGGGGCGGGATAGAAATAGAAATAAATAAATAAATAAATAAATAAATAATGTGTGATTAGCTAGAAGACGAAGAGTTGGCTTTTCTACCCTGCTTTTCTCACCCATTTAAGGGGACTCAAAGTGGCTGACAAAGCTTTTCTATTCTTCTCCCCACAACAGAACACCCTGTGAGGTAGGTGGAGTCATGAGAGCTCAGAAGAGAGCTGTGGTGAGCCCAAGGTCACCCAGCTGGCTTCATGGAGGACAGTGGAATCAAATCCGCTATTCCCAGATAAGATTCCGGCTCCCTCACCGCTAAACCAAACTGAAAGCCTGCTAGTCCATGCTTTTTCTTTCACAACCCCCCAAAATGTTACAGATTATAGTGAAATGCCCAATTGGAAGTTTTGGAGAAGGAACATGAAAGTCTGAAATGAGTAGTTTTACTATCATATTTATATAAACGCTGTGCCAAAGAAATGCCCATCTTCATCCTCTTCCTCTAATCACCAGTAAATTCGAGGTGGGATATAAATGCTGGATCTGGATCTGGCTTGAAGACCGGGATCTTCATGTGCATCAATCCAAGCCTTCATATTAGATGTATAACTTGTAATAAACTATTACCATGGAGCAAAAGGTTTTAGCATTGTATTCTTGCTACATTTGCTACTCTGTGTGTGTGTTTCCCTCTCCCTGTATTTCCTACACAACTGCTTGATAAATAGAACTTCAAATCTCATTGGGTATTTATGCAATTAATATCCTTGAATTTGCAGCCAGCTTCCCAGGTCCAATTACTAACACCATCTGCTTCTGAATGGAACATTAATTTACATTCCATTCTGTCATCTTTGCTGGCATTTTAAAAAGATGTGACTTTGTGTTTATATGTCGAGATACTTAGCAGTCCAACTACCCTATTGAAAACCAGTTTCTGTACCTTTTTATCTTTGCTTTTGTCACAGAGGAGCCTTTTCAGAAGTTTTTCTGGTGAAGCATCGGATCACTGGCAAACTCTTTGCTTTGAAGTGTATTAAAAAGTCACCAGTCACTCGGGACAGCAATCTCGAGAATGAAATAGCTGTGCTGAAGAAGTGAGTAAAAACTGGGAAGAGAAAGGGCATCCACTGAAGACTTAGGACAGAAGTCTCATCTGTAGCAGAGATGCTTGATTTAGGAATTAATTCACTAAGGCAAAATTGCTCTAAGTATTTTATTCTTTTTATCCTGTGTGAAGCACAGACAAGAGCATACCAGCCAACATTTAAATAAATGTTGGAGTGGTAACTTGCTACAGAGCAGCAATTTTATTATATATTGGAAGAAGAGTTGGCTTTTCTAGCCCGCTTTTTTCACCCGTTTAAGGGGACTCAAAGTGGCTGACAAAGCTTTTCTATTCTTCTCCCCACTACAGAACACCCTGTGAGTTAGTTGGGGCTGTGAGAGCTCAGAAGAGAGCTGTGACTAGCCCAAGGTCACCCAGCTGGCTTCATGGGGGAAGGCAGAATCGAACCTGGTATTCCCAGATAAGAGTCCGGCTCCCTAACCACTAGACCGAACTGACCTATTAGCATAAGTGTTGCTGTTGTTGCTGTTAATAGCAATAATAACAACAAATCCCAATTGTGCTATGGCATATGATGAAAGTTCTGAGAAAACTGTTATGGATTTCAAAGTGGGTGACAAAGTCTGCTAAGGATTTGTGAACATTTAGCAGCTATGCAAATTCAGAAAGAATGAAAAATGAGAATTCTGTGGGAGAATTTATTTTATTTTGTAATTTTTTGCACAACACTGAAGAATTGCTATTTTTGATTGCAGAATAAAACATGATAACATAGTAACTCTGGAGGACATTTATGAGAGCACCACCCACTATTATCTCGTCATGCAGCTGTAAGTATCAACTTGTCCCATTTCAGCTTAGTTAGATGGTGTCCAAAGCAGTAGAAGAAAATGATTATCTGATGTTGGAACAGAGAAGAGGGGGATGAACAGCATAGCATATTTGATCACATATTATGTGATTACTCCTAGCATCTCACATTTCTGGTCAAACCCTTCCCAGAGTGTTTTTGCCAACAGACTGCTAATAGCAAATTGGAATCCTGCAGGATGCAATATGTAAAAGGAATAACTTTTGTCAGTTTAAAGCACTTCAGGTTTCATTTTACAAGAAAAAAACTATGGAATTAAGAGGAATTTTCTGATTGAATGCCATACCAAACATTAAAAAAGGAAAAATTGTTTCAGCAATAAAACATATTTTGGAGTTAGGGTGCATCCCCATGCCTGTTTTGCCCCAAATCGAAATCGGATTCAGGAGGGGCTGTCCCCATGCATTTTAGATTTGGTCCAATTTTCTCAGACCAAATCGCTGAAACCAGGACCAAACCAGGACCAAATTTGGTCCTGGCAAAAACTGTTTTTGCCACAGTTTGGGTGATTTGGTTCGAGCCGAGCCTGTGCATGGGTAATGATCCTGGGCTATTTGTGGGGTGCACAATTGCAGCTGGCAGGGCAGAGGCTTGGTTTTACTCCCTTTCCCATGACAAGACCCACCACCACCACCACCCCGTGCATGATCGCCAAGGCTGGTAGAGTAGAAGGTGTGCAAAACAGCTCAAGTGCATGGGGACGGCAAGATTCAGCTTCATCCTGCATTAGCACTCATGGCATGGGGATGGGCACGATCCAGCTTCAGTCTTGCACCTGGTCACATGTGAGCCAATCCTGCACCAAATCACTTGCATGTGGATGCGATGTTAGTGTTACAGGAAAGGCACATTCATCTAGTGAAGATATTTTATACTGATTAAGTGTTTTTAAGGGGGAAGAACAGATTGCATCAACAAAGCTGGGAGGATGGGATATTATGAAGATTCATCCCGGCATTTGGTAGATACTATAGCAATGAGACTGCATAATCTAGGGCTGTGTGTTCACTTCAAGGATAGTTTGGGTGTGGGGGTCTTGAGGTGAGGACCTAGAGACAGGGGTCTTATCAGAACTGCCTCATTCACTCACACACTTCCACATCTCTGTTTTGGCACACAATGATGCTAATCAACACTGCAAACAAGGTACTCCTCCAAAAAGCATGGTATCTCACGCTTTACCCTGGATGTCTCATACATGGATCATGCTCCTTGTAATGGCATCACATCTTTGGGCAGACCCTAGGTGTCATGAAAAGTGGAAATGCAGTGCCCTAGCCCCTTCAACAGGTTTCCTGGATTGGTAAGTGAAAGTATAGCCTGAGCCACAATATTTCATTCTGGCTCAGTTTAAAACAACTTTTTTTAAAAAAAATCTGATTATAACCTGGAGACAGGAGGGACAGAGCTTTTGATTTCTAGTAGCATTTTCAGATTATTTAACAGAAAAAAAATGGAAAATCTTTTCTTGCAACTGCACCATATCAGTGCTCTCTATATTTTCATTCATGTTTTCTTTTCATTTCAAAGACTCAAACTGTGTAAAACAGATGTTTGCATGTTGCTCTAAGTCCATTGGGGAAGGATGAGATATACATTTGTTAAAATAAATCATTGCTTTCAGTTTCAAAGCACTCCAATATTAATACTAAAAATAGATATACAACTATTCCCCGGTATTGTGTAAAATTTGTGCAGAAGAAAGAAAAGAAAATAGCTAAGTTAAGCAATCCAAGAAGTATTGCTGAATCAACTGTTTGTACACTCCATTCATAACAGTTGTTGTGGTTCTTCCAATTCTATCTCTCCATAGTGTGTCTGGAGGGGAATTATTTGACCGTATCTTAGAAAGAGGTGTTTATACAGAAAAGGATGCAAGTATTGTTATTAAGCAAGTTCTGCAAGCTGTACAGTATCTTCATGAGAATGGGATCGTCCACCGTGATCTGAAGGTATAATTCTTAAACAAGGCCTTGTGATTCCACTGCTGCCAAGTGATCAGCCTTGTATTTCTATCCATTGACTCAGAAGCGTTGGTAAAGTCAGTTATGTATCTTCGCTGCATGCTGAAGCTATGGAATTCTACATTTGGCTTGGTATTTGGTTAATTCTTTTACTGAAGCACTAATATGATATGTGCTGAAGCATCACAACATCCAGGATTGTTGCATCACAGTCACAGCCCCTCCAGACTGAGAGGCCAAAGAGAAATAGAGCTGGTGATAACATGATGATGACATCCAAAAGCCCCAGGGGCTTTACATAGATGTGGGCAGGCCAGAAGTAAGACCCAATGAATTCATTTAAAAACAACAACCAGATTTAGACAAGGAGCATGCAGCAATGCTGAGAAGGCTCCTTTTTTTGAAAGTTAAACCTTCAATTTATTAATTTACAGCCTGAAAACCTTCTCTACCTAACACCTGAAGAAGACTCTAAAATCATGATCACAGACTTTGGTTTATCTAAAATGGAACAGAATGGTATTATGTCTACAGCATGTGGAACACCAGGATATGTTGGTAAGCAAGCACATTTTGTACAATGTACAGTATTTCCAGGGGCATGCATAATCACAGTTTCCTGACAGCATATTTATCTAGCTGATTGTGGAGAACATAAATAGAATATTACGTACAGCCATTCTTATACTCCCAATGATTTACATAAACTACAATTATTTAAAATGATAACAACTTTATCTGAATTTGCAGACTTCAGCCAGAACCTTAGAATTGAAATATACCTTTATTCGAGTGCATTATTTTGGTGGGGGAGGTTGGACCCAAATAGGATGTGCACAAATATAAAATTAGTGTTTCACTCAAATCCAACCAAACACCAGTTTGCTCAGCTCATAGATGAAAGTGAACAATTCATTTGACCAAAGCACATTTGGTTCAAAAATCAAGCAAGTACACAAAAAGCACATTTTTTAAATTGGCACACAGTTTTTAAAAGTGCTTTTAAAGAGCAAGCACACAGCAATCACAAACAGATCATTCAGGGAGTTTGTGTTTGCTCAACAAGGTCCTATTCTATCGAACATGTGGGTATACAAATGGGCACATGTTTGACTCAAATTGAACAGCTTCAAATGCAGATAGTCCAATTTGGATGTGAACTTTGCTTGTCTCTAGCATCCAAAATTTGCCTGTTTTGTTTATGTTTGCAGTTTCCTCCTCAGCTTTCTCAACTGCTTCTGCATTCGCTTCCTCAGAATGGGGTTTTTCTTCAGCTCATTATTGAAAGAGAATCTTTGACTGAACATAAGAACATAAGAGAAGCCTTGCTGGATCAGGCCACAGCCCATCTAGTCCAGCATCCTGTTGCACACAGTGGCCCACCAAATGCTCATGGGCATCTCAAGCAGAGACAAGGACAAACCTTCTCCTGCTCTCGAGTCCCAGCAGATGGCCTTAGAAGCTCCCCAGTTCCTCCCCCCCGAGCCTGAAGGATGCACCTAGGCATTCGTTCTAGTAGCCATTGATACATCTGTCATCCATAAATTTGTCTAACCCTACCTTAAAGCCATCCAGACTGGTAGCTGTCACCACCTCTTCCAGCAGCACGTTCCATAAGCCGATGACCCTCTGGGTGAAGAAATACTTCCCCTTGTCGGATCCAACTCTCCTACCCATCAGCTTCATAGAGTGCCCTCTGGTTCTAGTGTTGTGCGATAGAGAAAAGAAATTTTCTCTATCCACCCTTTCTATACTGATTTAGGATTTTTTTATTTCTTCATATTATTGTTAACATGTATTTGATTTTCATTTACTGCAGCTCCAGAGGTACTGGAACAAAAGCCATATAGCAAAGCAGTAGATTGCTGGTCCATCGGAGTCATCACCTACATCCTGTGAGTAAGATCACCTGGTGCTTTGTGATGACTGAAAATTACTGCATTATTTGAAAATGCTGATAATTCTTCATGCTCGCTTACATCCAGAGTGGTGACAGGGAAGTATTTATGGGTCATTAGTGCCTGAATGAAAAAAGAACTCCTTCTACTTTATTATTATTTTTTTCCTGCTTGGTAAGCTGGTCTGTTTTAGTATTCTGTGTAAGTGAATAGCTCTTAATATTACGCTAGTTTATTTATTCACCCACTTACCATATGTTATTGCATTTAGCTACTGTTTTTTTCCTAAGGTGCCCAAGATAGTTTGTAATGGAAATTACTAAATTGACAGCAGGACAGGATTATCTCAGCTATTGAATTGATGCCTTCTTCACAAGTTGATGGCATTGATTTCCTGGTCTGGAACATTTGGTTGCTTTCTGCATTTTGTCATTGTAACTCTGTTCCATGTGACTTTGGCTGAGAAGCACAGAGCTGTAGCATAGGGTTTTTTTATTCTTATTTTCTAAGAGTCAAAGATATCACAAATCTACATTCAGATTGTAGAAATAAAAGAAACAGGTGCAGGCATGAGAAGGGAAGGAAGAACATGTGCAAAGGGCAACAACAAACACCAATCCCAGCAACCTGTCAATCAATCATCGCATCAGGTTAACAGCCAAATAAAACTTTTTAAAAAATTAGAACAGCAGCAGCAGTAGCTTCACCTCTAAACAGAGGAACGAGTTAATTTGGGTAAGAGACAAAGGGGTTCTGCCTTTAAAGACGTGATATTAAACCTTTTTGAAACTTACTTTTTCTTATGGAACAAGGTTCTCTGTAAGAAGAATAACAACACAAAGGCTCTGTGCTGTTGCTTATGCATGTGACTTACAGGAAATAACTATTAGCCTAGTATTACCCACCCAACAAGAGTTCAGTACTTCAAAGGGAGCGAGGGAGTGAGTTAAGTTGAACTGCTCTCTCTGCCATTGGCTCATTAATACCAATGGTGAGAGCTGGGGAGAAAGGCAGCACAACATCTAATTCAAAGAGTTTCTCTAAACATCTCTTTTACTCTACTCTGCTGTTCCATACTGACATTTCCACCTGAAATCGGGTAAAGACCTGGGAGGTGAGGGGTCAGAACTTTGACACTCCTGGTCAAAATGGGAATGTTGCAAGGAATACAATATGTTACCCATTAACACACATACCCCCCCAAAGGTGGAACATCACACACCAATATATAAAGAAATAAAGATATGTTTCCCTGGTAGGTAGCTTGCTCCCACTGTTCCTGATTAATCTTTTCAATTATATAGAGGAAAGGATGTCACAAGAGCATTTGATCATCTGCTTTTCCTTTGTTTCAAAAACAAATCTAATTCACCTTAGCTTGTGTGGATATCCTCCTTTCTATGAAGAGACAGAATCCAAACTATTTGAGAAGATCAAAGAAGGATATTTTGAATTCGAGTCTCCATTTTGGGATGACATCTCAGAATCAGGTACTTTTTAGTCTTGAGTTCAATCCAAGTTCATATTCTAGTGACCAGATGAAGGTATTCACGCAGTTTGATCTCAACAACAAAGAAAATGCCAGGAACTGAACCAGGAACTTTCTGCATTCAAAGCTTTTGACCTCTGAGCTACAACAACTCTTGTAAAGTTGGTGAACTTGGCTAATTCTCTGAGCCTGCTATTTGGATAGCCATAAATGAACACATCACTTGGAACTAATTAGTAAGAATCTTTCTGACTTGCCTTTAAATGAAGAGAAAATGGAACAGGTTTAAGCCATTTTTGAAAACTATAATGTTGAGACACCCTTGGGATGCAGTTTGGAGATTTAAAACAGATTTGCCAGTTTTGGAGGTGGATATCTATCTATCTATCTATCTATCTATCTATCTATCTATCTATCTATCTATCTATCTATCTATCTATCTATCTATCTATCATCATCATCATCATCTAGGTAGGTAGGTAGACAGATACAGACATAGATGATATAGATATAGATATAGATATAGATGATATATAGATATAGATAGATAGATGATAGACATGCTTCAAGCAGCTCTTGTCTGAATATTTTTCAGTTACTTCACTAAAATCCCAAATTCCTGGCATTTCTTTTCATCCAAAAATACTATCCTTTCTGTCTGATATTTTACCAGTTTTGAAATGCAGAAATAATTAGAAGCAAGTACATTGCAGACTTTCTGAGTAAAACCTAATCTACTTTGGATCCCATTACCTTTTGGCATTTTTACTACATTTAGGCTGTGACTCCACAGAAATTGCCAATGGCACCTGGGGACAAGTTCCTTCTTGACACCTCACGAAGGAGTTTCCCAGCTCCACTGCTGCCATGGAGGCTGCATTTTCAGGCCTCCATTGTTACTCATGAAGGCCTTCCTTGCCTTACATGTACAGGAGCAGCCCCTCATATGAATACAACACATTTTGCCCTCGTGAAGATCCACATCAGTGGACCTTAACCTGAGTAGAGACCCAAGAGCCACACCTTGTGCACCGAGTTTCTACCTTTTTTGGCAGGCACCTAAGTATCCTATGGATTCCTCAGGTCCCTTTGGTGAAGAGGTTGTGGAGACTGGCTGACTTGGGTGCCATCAAAACTGTACTGACTACATAATAAAGAGCCTTAATTAAATGGCACTGACTTGTAATGCATTTTTTGGGTTGACATTTTTTTTTCAAATATTAAGGAATAAATATATGGTTATTATCATGTCTTATTTATTTGTGAGTATAGGTAACCTACCATTGTAGTCAGGATATGTATCATAGACATGTCTTCTTAAAGCTGAATAACCAGTACACTTGGGGAAATGGAAAGGACTGGGAGACAGAGAGCTTCTTAATGAAATCTTAATATCAAAGATTAATATCACAGAATGTCATCATGTTGCCAAGTAACAGTCAAGATCTAGGTCAGTATACAATGTTCTTTTCCGATGTCAATCTAGTTTTTTAAAAAAAAACTATACCAAAACTAAGTTTTGTTTTATTTGAAGTGTTCCCTCAGGATACATCTGTTCACAATTCCAAGAGACAAAGGCATGATTCCAACATAAAATATGAAGAGATTTGTGACTCTTTAAAGACTCACTAATTTCTCATGGCATATTTTTTCATATTTTTAAATATTATCCTTAGTAACACATAAATGCTAAAGGTCTGTAGCAATTAAAATATTGGATTTGATCTGAAAGTTATATAGTGACCTAAACATCAGAAGGACCTTAGCATCAAAAGTTATCACCATTATTTTATACCCTCCTATTCTAGTGTTAACTATTCTAGTGCTATTTTATTTGCTACAGATACTATAATACCTATTGCTCATATTATCAAAATGATAATTCTACTGGCACAATATTACCTCACATACTTAGTAAGTGTATTTATGATGTTTAAACATATACACATGTGAGCACACAGCCGTATACATACTTAACTGCAATTCAAGATAGCATTTAATGCATCTGATAAAGTATTCTGTAGTCCACTGAAAATATGTCACTGTAAAATGCTTAACCTTAAATGCTGCAAGTATCCCTTAAACAAAGGGGGATCTATTGATGACAATCAGTATGTATCCCCACCACAAACAGACCAATTATGATATTGTTCAGAAATTACTGTTGAGTCCTCAACCAAAATCTCATGATGCCAAATGATAAAAGCTCAGAATTTGTTATGTATCTTAGAGATAAAAACCTCAGGCTTCAGACACAGCCATTGTTGTTGTTTTTATCTATGAGAGATTGTCCAAAATTCAGACATTTCTGTCTCCAGCTAAAGCAGCTAACAAAGATGAGAAATGTCCAAAGAGAAGAAAAGTAGGATGTGATGATCATTATAAGAGACCTTCATATAACCACAAATATTTTTTGCATATTGTATTTGTAAAACAAGTTAGCATTCTAGCAATACAACATAAATGGTGCTTGGCTTGCATATGTAAAATAATTCTGTTATCCCATTTGAGAAAAATTCTGGAACAATTAGTTTTATAGCAGATTGAGCATGTGCAAAATGTCTTCTCATTTAATTTCTTCCAAACAGCCAAAGATTTCATCTGTCACTTACTGGAAAAAGATTCCATTAAGAGGTTTACCTGTGAGAAAGCCCTCAGGCACCCTTGGTAAGAGAAGAGATCCTTTTATAACTGAACCATTCAATTTTGCATCAAATAAGATTTAGAGAGGAAAGTGAAACCAAACACAAGGAAAATGTAATGTTGTCTTGTAGGAATTAAAGTTAGGCGTGTGCAAAACACTCTCAAAGTATTTGACAATCTGTTGCTAGAGGAATGGAAGGCAGTGTCATCAGCCAATCAAGCGAGTGGATATTAACTTTAAGGGTTTGACAAATTCATTTTTATTTATTTATTTATTTATATCCCACCCAATACCCAAAGGTCTCAGGGCGGGTAATAACCTTTAAAATCCAGTATATCAAAAAACTATATCAAAACAATAATAAACGTCAGAACATTTAAAAACCAACATGTTAAAAACAGCACAATATCAGTTAAAACAGTAGTGTTTGCAGTGGGGGAAATGTAACCAACATTTAGCCAAAGGCCTGAGCAAAGAGGTGCATCTTCACCGCCTTCCTGAACATAAACAGAGAAGGAGCCTGACACACCTCAAGGGGGAGACTGTTCCATAGCCTGGGGGCCACTACTGAGAAGGCCCTCTCCTGAGTGCCCATCCACCTAGCTGCCGAAGGTGGTGGGGCAACCAGGAGGACCTCTCCTCCAGATCTTACAGCATGGGCACGGGAAAAGGTGTTCCTTTAGATATTTGGAGCCCAAGTCATTTATAGTCTTGTTAGAGTTAGCACCTTGAATTGGGCTTGGTAGTGTACCAATAGCAACTAGAATGAATGCCTAGTTATACCCTTCAGGCTGGGGAAACAGGCAGGATGCTGGACTAGATGGGCTATGGACCAGCCTGATCCAGCAGGGCTCCTCTTATGTTCTTAACTGATGAATAGAAAATATCTTTCCCTCATGAGGTTAGACCCATATTACCCTGAAGGCTTCACCACATTGTTGGAGGGACTGTGAATCAAAGGGTACACATGTCCACTTACATTGAGAATGTCAGAAGGTTAGCATAGTTTGGATGGAGGATGAACTGGAGCTTGAACTGGAGGCTGGGAAGATGCTGAGTAAGAGAATTACTATGAACCCAGTATTTTGTATGTTGTTAAAGGAGCAAATCCGTTTGCATTCAGTGACCAACTAGTGATGTTGAAACTGATGATTTTAGCAAACAAACTAGCAACACACCGGCAACTTAAATTAAATCTGGTATAATAATTATGGAATATTGCCACCAGTGATATAATAGCTTATGAAACTTGTTCATGGATACAGCCATGCTGCTCTGCAAATGTTGGAAAAATTGGTTCTTTTTAATCATGATTCTAGTTTTTGTATATCAAGATTTGCAACAAAAACTATACACAAATTATTGGTTAAAGACTCATTTATAAGGAGGTTGAATACAGGCAAGATTACCTGTGTGCATGTGTTGGTATAAAGTGCAGACTTGCCCCAAACAGTGCCACCCTGCCATTGCTGCTTCCCACTTGATAAATGGGACAGTTGGAAACTGCACAGGAATGGTGTAGCCTGACAGGTCTGCCTGACAGGCTGATTGGAAGCTGTGCTGCCCCTTCAACATGGCTTCCCATCTGTCAGACAGGACATGCCATTGCGCACAGTAGGGGTGCAGCATGTCCCAGAAAACGTGAAGTAAAAAGATGCTGATTAATCAGCATCTTTTTACTTCGATGAATACTGTGCCACTACTGTGAGCTGAAGAAAGTTAAATGCCTTTGAAGTGTGTCTGGACACAGCTTTAGAGAGCATTACATATTTATTTTTTGTTGCATTTTTTGTTGTCTAATTTATTTTTTGCAGGGTGTGCCTGTTTTAAATTTAATTTAAAAACAACAAAAGGACTTAGGCATGTGCAAAACACCATCTCAAAAGTTTTTTCAAACTTTCAAAACAGTGTTGACCCTTACATGGGGATTATGTTTCCTACATTAAACATTTAGCAAACTCAGCACTAGGAACAACATAAATACTCAGATTTCTCCCATGTTACCCTCTTGCAGCCTGGGGTGGAAGACTGCTGTCTTTTATTGTGTTGCACCATATGATTTCAGGCTACCAGGGCTTCTGAAGAACAAATAACCATTTACTTGTCCAGCTAGCAAACTAGAGGCCTTTTCGCACTATGTTCGGAAGTGCTGTAGTGCACAGCTGTAGTGCACTTAGGCTATGACACTCTGGGACGCTTTCCCCATTCACACGGAGGCAGGTAAGGAATGTGTCTAGATGCATTCCCACCTGCTTATGTGCAAAAGGGGAAAGCGTCCCAGAGTGTCATAGCCTGAAAAGGCCGGGCCAGGGGTGGGACGCCCTTCCCAGGCCTGGCTGCCATTGGGTCAGGTAAGACCCAGGGGCAGGCAGACCTGTCAGGGCCCTTCCCCAGCTTCCTGCAGGGTCTAAGGGACCGGATTGCCCCCCCCCCTGTAGGGCCTGCAGAAACCCCCATCGGCAGCCACCCCCCTGGCCCGGGGACATGTGTGCACACACAGCACCTTCCTCATGGCTGTCCGGGTTTGAAGTAGCCTGGTTCAGCCAGCGGCAATGTGTGTCTGTGCACGGCACTGGCTCTGATTAGCCAACAGCCCACGTGGGCTGCCTGGCCAATCAGAGCCAGTGCCGTGCGCAGATGCACAATGCTGGCTGCATGGACCACTTCAAACCTGGACAGCCATGAGGTAGGTGCTGCGTGCGTGCGTCCCCAGGTGCATCCTAGATCTAGGCGACTGAGACCCGCAGAGGCCAAAGATCGTCCCCAATGAGCCAGGCAATGTACTGCTCTGGCGGTATACCGGACCCACCCTGTCAGCATTTTGGGTGGCCTGGTATACCGCCAGTGGCACATCACCCAGGCCAAAGACAGCCGCAGTCTGATCTCTCTCCATCCTGAAAAGGGGTGAGGGGAGGCCAAACTCAGTGTCCTCCCTGACTGCTGCAACCAGGAGTGAGCCACCCTCCCCCCAATGTGTGTGATGCCTCACCTTGCCAGGCCCGGGGTTTGAACCTCGTGCGGCCCAGGGTACGAAGTGCTGCGGTATGCACAGGTGCATGCGCTCCCAGTAGCTCGGCCCCATGTGGTCAGCAAGGTGAGTTACTTGCATGGGCCTGCCAGCTGTTGGGCTGATTTCAGCCCAATAGTGGGAGCGGGGCGTGGGTCCCGCAGCTGTCAGGGAGGGAGCATGCGAATGGTCTCCCTTCTGGACATCTGCAGAATGGCCAGAGATGGGCCAGAACATGCTGGGCTGGGTGTAGAGCACAATTAAGTGCTCTTACCGCCAGAACACGTGTAGGACATGCTGGGGCAGTTCCAAACGGAACCACTGGCCCAGAGGAGTGAATGCTCCATCCTGGCATGTCCTACATGTGTTCCAAAAGGCCCAGTGCAAAAAGGCCTCAGGTTCCTCTGTAAAAGGACAATACCATTTCAAATTCTTCACAAAACAGCATTTTGAACATCACTATTAAAGATGTGCTGAGACCAAAGCTTATCTGAACTCCTACAAGTAAGATCCTTAGGACCCTATTGTACTCATTTCCCACTATTATACAGAGGATCCCATGACCATTAAATGAGTTTTAACTAGTCTACATTTATAGTGTAGATGGAATTAAGTCACACTTAGTAATATAAGTGAGGTCACAATCGCCACTGAAAATGATGTGTCCTCATCTCCATTTGACCTGGCCCTGGCAGACTGGATCACCATGGCAGTGGCCTCGGTAACATCTGGCTGGCACCTGAGCATTGCCATGGTGTCCATGGCCCATACTGTGTGTGCAGCCACAGCAATGCTGTCCCACCCACTTACAGCATGATGCCACACCCAGTTTGGTGCCCAAGACAAAAAAGAAGTGAGGGTATGATCACATAGACTGTGTCCACACCATTTTCAGAGAGACAGAACACATCAGCAAATTGACCAATCATTTTCTTTCCACATTATCTGTCCCAAAAATGAATTTTCTGAGATAACTAATGCCCAAGGAAAACAACTTTGCAGTTTGCTGATGGCTTCTGTCACTCTTAAAATGGACCGTGTGCGCCATGCCCATGCAGGTGCGTGTGCGTGTGTGCACACAGGCATGTCTGAAAACCTTTGAAAATAAGCTGTATGTGATCACATGCTTATATTACTTTCTGAAATTATACTATATAGGCACTTGGTGCAGCTGTTTGATTACAGATAGAGGCTATAGAGGCTTTTGAACCCAGGCTTTTATCAAGGTTTGAGAAAAGTGAAATTGATTAGATCTACTTTTAGAAGGGATTTCACTTTCAAAGGAGTCAAGGAGGGAGCTATTTTTTTTTTTTTTTGTCCATTCTTCAAGCACTGATAAATTTGTTTGTATTGTGCTCTGCTGGTTTTTCTATTCTGGTCATAATTACTACTGATTGAACATGCAAAGATGTTCGATAACTGTTGCTAAAACGAAAAATGCCTCACAAACACCATCTGCCTATATGCCTGTTGCTCCTCTCACTCCATCTGCAGGATCAATGGAAACACAGCTCTCCACCATGACATATATCCATCTGTCAGTGCACAAATCCAGAAAAATTTTGCAAAAAGCAAGTGGAAAGTAAGTTGCTTCACAATGGCATCCAAGCATAGTATAATATCCAAAGATCTTCATTTCCATCATTCCTGTTGAATAATGCATGATGACCCCAAAGAATGAAGATTTCAGAGCTGAAGTCCCCTAAAAGCATCAGAACTGGGATACCAGAAGACCTAACATGTATTTAAAGCTAGCACCTTGGACAAAGTATGACATGGAGTGCCTCAGTGGCTGAATTTTCTTGCCAATTGGGTGCTGTATAGAAAAAGTAACAGGAAGGAAGGATTGTCAACTAATGGAAGTTCAAGTTCTCTTTTTTACTACATTTCATGAGAGAAATCTTTAATTTATCAAGCACTTTCATTATATCACAATCTTTAAAATGGTTTTTATTTTTCATTTGTATTAATATCCTGCCCTATACCTGAAGATCTCAGGGTGGGTAACAATTTTTAAAAACCAACATATCAAAAGAAATAATATTTAAAAAAAAATTAAACAATGTTAAAAAAATTAAATCAACATGTTAAAAAACAGCAGGATATCAGTTAAAACAGAAGTGTTTGCAGTGGGGGGCAAACATAAAAAACATTTAGCCAAAGGCGAAGAGGTGCATCTTCACCACCTTCCTGAACCTAATCAGAGAAGGGGCCTGATGCACCTCAAAGGCGAGACTGTTTCATAGCCTGGGGGCCATTAGTGAGAAGGCCTTCTCCCGGGTGCCTACCAGCCTCACTTCTGAAGGCTGTGGAACAACCAGGAAGGCCTCTCCTCCAGATCTTAATGCATGGGCAGGTCAATATGGGAAAATACGTTCCTTTAGAAATTTTGGGCCCAAGTCATTTAGGGCCTTATAGGTCAAAGTTAACACCTTGAATTGGGCTTGGTAGCGAATTGGCAGCCAGTGCAAGTCTTTTAAGACCGGCATGATGTGCATCCGGGAAGCTGTTCCGGTCAGGAACCTAGCGGCTGCATTTTGCACTAGCTGCAACTCCCAAGCCACCTTCAAGGGCAGCCCCATGAAGAGCGTGTTACAGTAGTCCAATCTAGAGGTTACCAGAGCATGAATAACTGTGACCAAGTCATCTCAGTCCAGAAAAGGCCTCAGTTGACATACCAGCTGTAGTTGGGAGTAGGCACTCCTGGCCACAGTATCCACCTGAGCTTCAAGTGTCAGCATAGGGTTCAGGAACAGCCCCAGATTATGCACCTGTCCTTTCCAGGGTATTGCAACCCCATCAAGGACAGGGTATCTCCCAACTACACAGACCCAAAACCCTGTGACACACAGCACCTCTGTCTTGTCTGGATTCAGCTTCAATTTATTGGCCCCCATCCAGCCCATTATTGCCTCTAGGCACCTGTCAAGTGCTTCAACTGCCTCTCCTGATTCAGATGGCACAGAGAGATAGAGCTGGGTATCATCTGCATATTGATGACACCTTACTCCAAATCTCCTGATGACCTCTCCCATTGGCTTCATGTAGATACTAAGTAACATAGGAAATAAAATTGACCCCTAGGGAACTCCACGAATAAGTTTCCAGGGTGTCAAATTAATACCTCCCACAACCACTGATTGAGATCACCTCTGGAGATAGGAGCAGAACCAATGCCAAGCACTCCCTCCTACTCCTAAACTCCGTAGTCTCTCCAAAATGATACCGTGGTCAATGGTATCCAAAGATGCAGAGAGGTCCAGGAGAACCAACAGGGTTGCATTCCCCTTGTCTCTCTCCTGGAGAAGGTCATCAACCAGGGCGACCAAGGCAGTTTCCATGCCATAACTGGGCCTGAAGCCAGATAGAAATGGGTCTAGATAATCAGCTTCTTCCAAGCATCCCTGCTGTTGAACAGGAACAGCTCCCTCTAGCATACCTTACCTAGGAAAGGTATGTTGGCCACCTGGTGATAGTTGTTTACATCTTCTGGATCCAGGGAGGTCTTCTTTAGGAGGGGGCACACCACAGCCTGTTTAAGGGCCATTGGAACCACCCCATCCCCCAAAGAGACATTCACCACTTCCTGGATCCACCCGGTCATACCTTGCTGGCTAGCTTTTATCAGCCAGGAAGGGCAAGGATCCAGAGAGCACATTGTCGGCCGCACCCCTGCAGGCAACTTGTCCATGTCCTCAGGCCACAATAATTGAAATTGATCCAAAAGAACTGGACCAGACAGTTCTCTGGACACCTCCCCTGGATTTTGTCTAATTGTGATGTCTAATCCTCTGGGAATCTGAGCGACTTTGTCCTCAAAGTGCTTTGCAAAGCTCTCACAGCAGATATTACCTGGCCCTGGCTCACACTTCCTTGAGCCCGGTTTTATGACCACATTTACTATTCTAAAAAGCTCTGCTGGACGGCTGCTTGAGGACACAATGGCGGCAGAGAAAAAACTACTTTTTGCCGCCAAGAAGTAAGGTGGATGTAAGGTGGTATTCACTCATGTGGACTTAGTAGTATCCACTCCTTGAACTGATTTGGCTTGCCCTGAGTCTTTTGGTGCCATTTCCTGTGTTTGACAACACATACCAAGCTGGAAAGGTCCGATGCTGTGATGTTCATGTGGCCAGGCAAAGTTGCAGGCATGTAATCAGAATACTGTGCTTTGCAAAGAGCACTATTAGTACAGAACTCTTCTTAGTGCACACCAGACTCATGTCAAACCAGGGACTGTAAGGTGCTGCATTGTGCAAACCTGGCCCTCTTTGGTGCCAGGGGCAGGTATCGGGAAGCTGAATGAAGAAGAAAAGTTGGCTTTTCTACCCTGCTTTTCTCACCCATTTCAGGGGACTCAAAGCGGCTGACAAAGCTTTCTATTCTTCTCCCCACACCAGACACCCTGTGAGGTAGATGGGGCTGTGAGAGCTCAGAAGAGAGCTATGACTAGCCCAAGGTCACACAGCTGGCTTCATCAGGGAGGGCAGAATTGAACCTGGTATTCCCAGATAATAGTCCAGCTCCCTAACCACTAGTCCAAATGGAATGCTCCATTTTGTGTTCCCACTTCCTCTTTTTCAGGCTGCCATGCCTCCCAGAGCAGATTGAAACATCTGCTTGCATGTGATATCATCACACAGGTGTGTTTCTGAGCAGATGCCTGAGAAATTCCATAAAAGAGGGATTATTGCTCCCATGTCATGACAACATGTTCAAGCCTGATATAGCCTTGCCTGAGAAAGTGGAAGCAGCAAAGAAGAACAGAACAAGTGCATTCATCATTTGATATACCCGTCCTTCAGCTCCCTCTCACCTGCTGCTTATGTCAAATAGGACTGAGCTTGGACGATGTGGTACCTAACAGCAATGGCCCTCTTTGGGCGGTTCACTAGGAGTGAGCCATTGTTCCACAAAAGCCTAGTGTGTAGCAAGCACACTACTCTGGTAGTCTTCCTCTGGTTTCCGTACAACTTCTGCCTAAAGCGGTGATGGCCAACCTATGACACGCGTGTCACAGGTGACACACCAAGCCCTTTTGGGTAACAAACCTGGTCATCCTGGCACCTGGGCATGTAGTGCTTGTTTGTTCTTGAAGTGTACGAAATACCAACTTTCAATTGAAGATTTAGCAACAAAAGTCACTAATGTAAAGAATTATTTGTTTTTGCTTTTAATAAACTACATATATCAAAAATATAACTTTTTTACTAGAGCTACAAATATCACAAAATTATGGACATTTCTAGATGTGACACAGCACCTGAGTTAAGCTAGGTTTTCTTGCGAATTTTGACACACCAAACTCAAAAGGTTCACCATCACTGGCCTAAAGTCTTATTGAACACTGCTGGACAGGCTTGAGAGATAACTATGCACAGAGCTTTATTGCAAATGTTTTATATTCTTTATTATGTTCCATCTCCATTTCATGACATTTCCTTTAACTTTTGCAGATGTCATTTGAGATTCACTAGGTGTTAAGATTCACTTCTAAAGACATTTTATGCAGGAGTGATGAAATAGCTTAATAATGTCCACCAGCCTTGTAGGCACTCTAACAACCTTCTTGTTACCTTCTTCTCCTTTTCTAGCAAGCCTTCAATGCTGCAGCTGTTGTTCACCACATGAAGAAGCTCCACATGAACTGCCATCACATAAATACCAACACCAAAAACAGCCTCCCACACAAAGAAGAGCACAACAACACATCAAGGCCTAATACTCCATCAGCTGCCAGTCAGGAGGAGCCAAACCAAGATGTCAAGATGTTAATCCCCATGTTACCATGCCAAAACACTTCAAATCTTTCTGATCGGCAGACCAAGATAACAGACAGCAAGTGTCTGGATTACCTTGCTAGTGAGTCCCTTCCCATCACTACCAGCTTAACGACAGAAGACAACCAGAGCGCTCTGAAGGGACCCTCCTTTGGTTGCAGTACAGCACGTGGGACCCATGACAAAGGGAATACAGCCTATTGCTCAGAGTCGGTTCTCCTTAAAAGAGGGGCCAAGTCCCAGTACGTGCCTATTCCATTGAACTGAATTGTTGAAGAAGGGGCCTTGTCATTTATTGTCTGTGTTATTGTTTGTTAGGCACAGAAAAGTAAAAATTAGCAGAAGTATCAAAAGTACTAATTAATCAGCAAACTATAAGCAATTTGTAGAAAACAAAAACAAAAACCACCAAGGGGCTGCAAAATCTGTAGTGACACTTCTGAGGCAGGAGAAGCTCATTTATTTATTTATTTTATTTGTATGCTGTTGCCTATTAAAATATAATCTTAAAGTTTACAGATGAATGTATAATGTAATATGGGAGGAAGGGCAATCTGTCTTCCTTCAGGTATATTGCTGCCAATTTGTATTGACAATTGATTTGAATGCTACTGTTATATGTTTGTGACTATAACAGATAGATACTGCAAAAAAAAAAAAAAAAAGGAACACTTTACCATGCACAGGTACTTCACCTTCTCTAGGAAGACACATCTGAATGTATTGTCACAAGAAGGTTTGATGTATCTCCCAGCACAGTCTCTGGGGCATGGAGAAGATTCCAGGACATGGGTTGTTGCATGACAAAGAGCTGGGCAGGGTCACAGAAGGGCATCAACCCAGCCTTAAGACCAGTATCTGCTTCTTTGTGCAAGGACAAATAGCGGGAGCACTGTCAGAGCCCTACAAACTGGCCTCTAGAGAGCTACTGATGTACATGAAGGTGGTCTATGGGCCCAATGCTCTGGTTGGACAGATGTGACAACTGGAAACCGAACAGCCAACTATACAGCTAGTTCCTGTCAGACACACAGGAAGCTTTGATAGGCCACATTATCAGCATCCCTGGAAACTCTAGAGTAAAAAGCTGTTGATTAATCAGCAGCCTTTTACTTTGGGGGGAGGATGCTGAATGGATACTGCAGGGTAACTGAAGCTGAGCTGTCCCTTCAAAGCTTTCATCATATCTGGAAGCACCCTCACTGTGATGAAATTCATACAAATTGGATCCACCTGTGATTTCAGTTTTTTATCAGGGTGACATGGAATCTAGAACTTGATTGGTTGATGATTTTGGTTTCCATTGACCATTGATACTTTGTTCTCAATGAATTACATGATTTGTGTCGGTAAAGATTTTTAGTTTGAATCTTTCATCATCAAGATCCAAAACGTTATTTAAGTTTTTCTGAGCAGTATATATACTTCTATTCCAACCGAAAGTATGAAGGCAGGTTACAATAAAAATAACATTAAACAGTATTAAAATGAACTGACTAAAGCAGTGACAAGATACAAAAAAGGCTTCTCTTCATATAATGAGCTCACTATTTTGTTTTGCTTTCCATCTTATCTTAGTCATTTCAAATCGGAAGTCCTCGTTCCAGTGAAAACTCATCATTCATATTTTGGCCTTGGACAAACAGGAGTATGTTTGGTGATGTGATTTTAAAAATAGAGCCATGTGAGTGAAGTGTATGTCTTTAAAGGTAAGCATGCCAACAATTGGTCATTATACCCTAGTCTTTCTGTGTGAAATATACGAATGCCAAGACATCCGCATTAAGTTTTGCCTTAAATGTTCCGCCCACTGATGGCTGTTTTATTTAGATAACTTTGCTTGGAAAATGGTGTAAACTTTGAGACGGCAAATGTTAATGTGTAGATCTCTCTGCTCCCCTCTGCTGTCCCATCTATTCTTCATGTCCATAGGCAACACTCTCTAGGTTTGGTTTCACATATTTTTATTGTAACATTTAATCTGTTTACAAATATAAAACGTGGATCACAAGCCAAGGAAAACACAATGCAGCGCTGAATGAGAAGATCTGCAAAATGATATCAGGCGCTCTCCCGTGCCTTCTGCTGGGGTGTTTTAAGGTGCTTTTAGCTTTATGTGCCCTAATGCTTCATAAACATGTATTTGCCTCTTCCCCAAATTCTAACAGTTCTCTCTTTCAGAACATTTAAAAGGCCTGAAAGGGATCCGTTAGCTAGTTGTTGTTTGTATCTGTTTATAGATCAGGAACTGGCTGTGGCCATAAATGGTAACAAAATACAAGAGTCTGTGCATGCGCCTGCATTTGATTGTGGTCATCTAAAGAGTTCTTAATGTTACTGTTTTAGTGAAGACTGTTCATTAAATCTGAAACTGGAACAACAACTTCAGAGCTAACAGCAGAAATGTAGATTTTGGACATAACAGGGTACATAAACTTTGAACTTTGCTAAGCACTGTCCTTCACGACAAATGCATGTTTCTGAAATGGAAAGAATCGTGAGATGTCAGAAGCTTTCTTTTAGAATTGCAAGCTCTGGTAAAGTTGTCAAATAATATCCCATTTCAAAGTGTTATGTGTGAAAATTTGATATACCATCTTTCAGGAGAGCTGCTTCAGACTTCTTTCCAGTCAGACATCAACTGTGCAATGAGAGAATTTGATCTGCAATGGATTCTGCCAGGCGGAACTGTGCCCTTAGATGGTGGTCATTGTTTATTTAAGTGCTACCTGTACATAGGCCTGAAGATTCCTGTGGTACCATCATCCTGAAATGTTACAAGAAACAAGACAGACACCAAGCATCTACCAGTAGTTTCAGTGTATTAAATCAACATCCTTGCAAAAAGATGTATCTTTTAGGCAGGAGCTGAATGGAAGGTATTTGCTGTATATCTGTACTCTGTTCCTGTCCTGTGGAATAGCAGATCAGCTGCTAGGTGTTTTGGGGGGTGATATTTTTGTTTGTGTTTTCCCTCTTGTGCTGAGCCCATGTGGAAGAAACAGCTGAAGTTCAAAGCATTTTATTCTGGCTTACTGTGGGTTTCAGAAAACATGAGAATAGCCTTACAATCATGGTTGCCATTTGTTTCAATAGAGTTTGCATGGGGCTTCTGCATAGGTTCCTATGAAAGAAGATTGGCCTTCATTGTTCTATTCTTTTCACACTTTGCTTCTAAGTGAAATTGTACAGCATATCCATAGTTAATAAACCTACAATTTTTTAAAGTGTCTGCTGTTTATTGATAGCAACAGAAGAAACTGGAGTGCCACCATGTGAATTCAAATGATAAAGAGCTTTCTACAATATTTCACTTGCAGATTGTCTCCTCTCACCAAAGGAGGTAGTAGCTAATAAAGTAAGAGGGTCTTGTCCTTCACCTTGGCCATTAAAACTAAGACACAGTCATGTCCCTACATAGTGCTCAAAATGCCTTGGAGAGGCAATGAAATCTGCCCATCTCCACTGCTAGAGATGTGACTGAATTTACATTAAATCAAACCACATCCACAGACAAACTGGTACTTAGCAAACCAGCCAAAACAGGTCCACCAGTTTGCAAGCTAGTTCATCAAACCTCACTTACGCTGAATCCCTGCCCTCCCCTAATGGACAACATTGTTTCCAGTGACTTGAGAAGTAGTAACAAAGGGACAATAATGAGATTGTGGTATAGACTTTCCCTTGTGAATCTACACAACTTGGAAGTGAAAACTATTCCACTGATTCCAGTAATGAGGGATGAACTGGTACTATTTGGGACTTTTTTTGGCATCCCTATATAGTAACCCATGGTGAAGGGGCATAAACACACATGAAGGGACTTCAGTCCCCTTCCAAGGCACAATAAACTTCAATTTGTGAAAAAGGCAGCCCCAAAGCCCTCACCCCAGTCAAACCAGCCACACTCCTATGCAGGCTTTCTGTACTTGAGCATGTGGGGGAGGGAACAAGGAGAGCAAGAGATTTCAGAAGGCAACCTAGAGAACAATATGCTGTCTGAGACTACCTAAAGCCTGTAGTGGCCTGGAAAGAAGCACAATCTAGAGACGTTTTCGCACGGGGGTGTTTGGAACGCGCGGGAGACAGCTGCGGACACGGCATCCGCATTGCCCGAGCGGGGCTTGCGCTCCGACGTGTCCGCAGCTGTCTTTCTTGCGTTCGAAATGTAGAGCACTTTGAAGTGCTCTACATGCGTTCGAACACGGACGAGCCGCCCGCAGGCGTTTGGGAGGAGAAGCATTCGCGCCTGCTTCTGTCTCCCGAACAGCTGCGGGCTCGCCTCCGACGCCGGCACGGCTTCGACAATCAGCTGTTTGACAATCAGCTGATTGCCGATCTGCCTCCGCGGCTGTCTCCGCGCCCCTGGCCGGCCTTTGCCGGCTAAGACAGCTCCCGGCGCTTTGAGCATTCGCACACAGACGCGCCGGAACACGTTCCGGCGCGCCTGTGTGTGAACGGTGAAAGCGCCCGGAGCTGTCTTAAGCTTCCCGCCTGAACGCGTTCCGTTTGGAACGCGTTGCAGTGCGGAAAAGCCTCAGCAGTGAGACATACCATGGAGACACATCCATACTATAGCTGTATCACCACTGCCATTGTTCAAACAGCTTATATTTCTTCCCTTTTTAGTTCTTGGATACAACTAGCAAAATCAGCACGTGTTCATTGAAGCTAACCATCATGAATATACATATACAGTCTATGGCAAATAAATTCACATGTCATTGTTTTTCTTGCAAAATTTAATACAGAAAGAATGTTTTGCTAGTTAAAGGTTAGAAGGCCCTCAAATCAAGCTTGATTCATGGTGACCTTGCAAACATTTCCATGCAGTTTTTGCAACAGCAACATAGTTTGTCATTGCCCTTTTCCAAACACACACGAGGGACAGAACCTTCTGCCTGCAGATCACTTGCTGTGCCATGTGCTACAGCAACATCCTGTTCAAGATTAACAAAGATGTTTTATCCAAGGAAGGAAAAAACAGCTTCACAAACTCCTTTAGTTTGTGCAGGTGGCGTAATATGCAACTCTCTGGCTGATATGATCACGAATGTTTTTTACTTTCTCTTCTAATCCTGCCAGTTTGGCTGATTCAAGGATAAATTCATTGTTGCTTTGTTGGAGCTCTATTTCTATAGCTAAGGAGAAAAAAAGAAATAGGTTAGATTAAAAAAAAATCTCCCCATCTTTCCTTTATTCTCTTCTGGTTAGTTTTACATTCTTGTATATTATATAAGCCCCAAGTAAGGATTTGCTTTGGTTTCTTATCCCAGTCTGATCAGAGAACCATCAACTGACTTATTAAATATTCATAAAATGAGTTCCCTATATGGAGCATGTATTTAGCTTAATCTATGGAGAAGCAGAAGTTCATTATTCATATATGTATTCATGACTGTTTTTAAACCTATTAGTCTGAATAAAATTGGTAGTCTTAGAAGAAGGATATAATATATAAGCAAGAAGAGCAGTAGGCAATCAGGGATACACGTACATAATAAGATGTGCCACAATTTAATACAAATACCCTTGGCTGTCTATAAGTATCAATATTTTGCAAGCTTTTTTCCTGACTATCCATATTTCCTTAGAAAAGGTTCATTTTAGCTTCCCCAGACTACTTGCAGGTTTTAACCCACTATTAGAAAACTGCTGGTGCATCATATAGCATCTTAAATCAGTTTGGCATTTCTCCCTGATGAAGCATCAGTTCCTTCCAACAGGGCCAAATGAAATTTGACATTGACGTCACCAGACACTAGTAATATATGCTCATCGTGTTCTGCATGGAAAATTGCCTGCTGGCCTACTTAACAATATCAACATTCCTTGCTGCATTCAGCAAACTGTGAGCAAGAGTAACTGCCTGGTAGCAGGCAGCTGCCAAATCTCCAGGACAGAGAGGCACCTTGAATGAAAGGCATTCATTAGAGGCACAACTTTATCAATGAAAGCAACACTGCATCTCTTTTCCAATAAAATTTCTGGGTTTGGGCCAGATGGCTATTCAAGCTACAGCTGCCAGAGAGACCAAGCGATTTAGTCTACACGCTGGCTGCTTCCCAAAACACATGGAGCAGAATCATTAGATGTGAAGGCTTCAAACTTACATGTTCAAATGTAGCATTGAAAAACTTGGCACTTGCCTTGACAACCAGTTCAAAATGTGAGTAGATGTAAAAGAAGATGATATTTATTTTCTTTCTACCATACCCAAATGGAAGCACATCAAAAAAACCACTCTGAAATAAAGCTATGTCACTGCAATGGCTTTTTACTTTGAGGTTTTGTTGTTGCTTTGGTTTTTTTGTTCTTTTTTTAAAGCATTCCATCCATAAAAAATTGAAATTAGATCAGAAGAAGAAGAGTGGGCTTTTCTACCCCAATTTTCTCAACCATTTAAGGGGACTCAAAGTCTCTGACAAAGCTTTCTATTTTTCTCCCCACAATAAAACACCCTGTGAGATAGGTTGGGCTGTGAGAGCTCAGAAGAGAGCTGTGAGTAGCCCAAGGTCATCAGCTGGCTTCGAGGACAAGTGCAGAATCAAACCTGGTATTCCCAGATAAGAGTCCAGCTCCCTAATCGCTAAACCAAACCGTCTCAGAAGTTGTAATAATGTAAAAATGACTTAGCCCATGGAATAATTTTTGGAGTAAATAAAGTCCACATATAAAAGGGATAGAAATGAAAAAGTCTGAGCATTGGGATCAGAAGTTGGACTGAAGAAGGTTTAAAGTGAAGGTGTGACCATGCCCTTCAGGTATTTAGTAGGGGGGGATTACCCTCTTCATGCCCCCTGATATTATTGGAATGCCATCTCTAACTACTAGAGATAATGATAATGGCTGGCAAGTCCAGAAATATCAGGAAGATGTTTTTCCTGCTATAGATTGAAAAGTTGTAGATATTTTGCACAATGACTCTCCAGTTTGTCAAAATTGTACTTTCCATAGAACTAAATTTGTTCAAGGAAAATTTTTGTAAAAGAATACACCTGGGCTGTATCCATAAGTCATTTACTTATTCAAGTATATTTGGATATTCCAAAATAAAGCATGGATATTTCAGAATATCCAGATATAGAAGGTATGTCTTGATGCAACCTTGTTCTCTCCCAACCCATAAACCATGGGAGAACAATGAGTATTTCAACTCTAAATAACCTGTGAGCATGAGATATCAATATTCATCATAATCTTACCTCCTATTCTGGCCATCATATTCAAGGCTTCTTCAAACAATGTACTGGCCTCCTTCTGGGTGCTTTGGATGCGAACTCCTAGCATTCCTAGATTTGCTCCCTCTCCTATCCTCTTCTTCAGCTGTGCATATTTTTGTTTTACCTGTTCAAATCCCTGTGAAAAAATTAAGACACATGGTGAAGTCAATCTTATGATACTTGATAATCATTCAAACAGCTCACCTTATTTAAAAACTTCAGTAAACTTTCAGGTTTTCTACTATCTATAGGGTCTAAGCATATTGTACCCATAGGACTTGATATCAAATGTAACCCTGCATTAATATTTCCCTTTATCCACCCCTCCAATTATCCACAGAAGCTGATTTTCCTTCTTTCTCCACTATTACACTATGAACCATTTCAGTTCCTTTCCTGCCCATATTTTCCTGTGGTTCATGCCAGTTTCACCAAAAGAAGGGTGGAAAGGAAGGCAGTTTTTATTCTATACTTTTGAATTTGTAATTGTTGTAATAGTTTCTTGTAATTGCTTTTGTTCTGTTTTTTGTTTCAAATCAAGCCATTTAAGAAAAAAGTTTCAAAAATGGTGCACAAATTACGGATGTGCAAGAACTGAAAATGACCAGTTCAGGGAGTATCAAACCCAAACCAGCCATGGAGAAAGCTGACCACATAAAAAAACAGTACTGCAAGACTGGTTCTATGTACCAGCTTGTTGATTTATGAATCACTTTGCAAATCACTACACTAAATCCCCAGTTTTGCTTATTTGTTTTCTCCTACACAAGCAGCCCTCGAACTGGCTCACTGGCCTCCTGCATTGCACATGTGACTTCTTTACCTTTCCACACATCACCTTCTAGTTGCCCCCACCTCAAGCCATTGTCATTAGCTGTGTGCTTTTAGGCATGTCAATTGGTTTGATTTCCCACCCTATTAGGCCTTCTGGAATAGAGGATTATGGGTTCTCCAAAAAGTCCAAGCACTTGGATATATGCATAAACCTCCTGGTTGTATAGGCTGCATGGAAAGTGGGCTGAAGAAAACAAGGGGGGCACAGACCACATGTCAGAAGATCACAGTCAAGGAAGGCCATAGACACAATATCTGCAGGACATACATACAAGCAAAGGAGAGAGGCTGATGCTAGAGATGCAAGCTCAGGAGGCCAAACATACAAGTGGCCAGATACAGGACCAAAGTGGGGAAATCAAACCAACACTAAGAAACTGGCTTCATAAAGAACAGATCTGGCACACTCCTAACACAGAAGCATTACTACTAGTTTACACCCATTTCCCAAAGTATGCTTTGTGTCTCACTGTAGTCTGCATCAATACACCATCCATTATGCACATACATAGCAATATATACCTTAAATTGATATGTGTATTTATGAAAACAAAAGCATATAACCAGCTGATAAATACATAGAAGATGTAAGCTAAAGTGTGAAATAGTGCACATTTCTTAAATTTACTAAAGTAACGTAGGTCTTGGATTTTCAATCATCCTTAACTTTGGCAGCACAAGTAAGCACCACAAAACATTGTTTGGTCAAAGAGGCTGTACCTCCACTTCCATTAGTGGGGACGCCTGCAGATAGGTACCTCCATGGAATAAACTGTTCACTACATTGAAGGGGGTTTGTGTCTCCTGGACTGAGGACTCCTCATCTGAGGGATAAGCAGAGGACTACAGTTCCTCTAGTGCTGCTGTCAAAACACCTGCCAAGGAATTGCCAATATCAACCAATGCTCACTGGCTGATGGGACACCTAACTTGAAAGCCCAGCAATCTAATGATGTGTTTCAGCTCCTAAAAATCAAGCTCCAACAGCTTCCTGGCCATTTAATTAAGAAACCCAGAACTGGAGTGAATGATTGAGGTCAACTATGACCTGGGTATGGATTGGCAGCCTGTGATGTATTTGCTCATCTTTATAGCTCCTTCTTTATGGAAACAAATATAGGCTCCACCCTGAGTACCTATGTGTATTTTTGGAAGTGCTTTTGACTATGTCTTCCTTATTCCATTACAGAGTATATAATTAGAATACATATAGCTGGAAGAATTTTTGCTATCTTAGAAAGTTATCAATTACACCAAGCTTGTGAGTATTCATTCTCTGGCAAGGTCTGAGTTAGATGGGATAAGGTGTTCTGCAATGGGGCAGAGAAGGCACTTTCCCAAGAGCACTATTTTGTGCCCTCACTTCCAGGTGATTCAAGTGGGCTTCATGCTTCATCTTAGGCCTCTGAAAGTGGAGAGATGACACTCAAAGCCATGGTAAATAGAGACATGGTCAAAACATATCTACAAGTGTTTCTTGCCAACAACATATGGTGCTTGCCAACACTTTCTGCTGGGTTTCCTTAGCAAAGGGAGCCCAGCTGGCCCATTGTATTTTGGGAGTAGGCTAAACTCCTTGCATATTTGCACTCTATAAGCATGATTATACCCAAGGTAACTAGAGAAATTTATTTGCGGTAATATATTTTCCTCATTACCCCAAAAGATGCATTTTTAGTATTTACTTTAGTGCCTTGTAAGCTCCCGTGTTTTTACCTGCTGAATAGTCCTTGCTTGTTCATCAGCTTCTTCTGCATTCTGCTGAGCATCCATGGCTAACAACCGACTCTGTCTTGATTTGGACTGCAACGTGGAAAGTTCCTCTGTGAAAGTATCCAGCTGACTGCTGATTTGTTGCAGATTGTTCTGACCTGGTATAAGGGCATCCTCGATCTGAATATTGCAAAGGAAGAAGCAAGCTGTTTATTTAGTGATCCTAGCTAAAGAAAGAAAGATGAGCTGCACTGTCAAGAAGCTTCTACTTGGAATACAGTAAAATACATTAGTACTAGAGATTCTGAGATTTGTGGGGACAGCAATTGCTTAGTCAGAAGCCTCTTATTTGTTACTTCGAATTGCATTTTGATCTGCTTTTGATTGAAATTAAGTTCCAAAAGATTGGAGTGCGGTTTTCAGTTGCAGATTTCCCCCGCAATGCCTGGCAGTCCCAATCTGTATCCCCAATGTTTGCTTACACAACTAAAAATGCATTCATTCTTTCAAAATATGAAAAGAGGTGGCAATGTTGGTTGATCAGTATTAGAACAGTTCAAGCTGCCCATTTGAGCAAAGAAGCCAAGCTGTTTCTGGCCTCAAATCCATTTATAAAATGCTATATTATGTTTTTAATTAAGACTGTATCATTGCCTGTCTGTGTATAGGTGTTCAGCCTTTACAGGTCTTATTTCTTAAAGTAACTCATGAACAAAAAAAAAATTCATCCCACCGGAAAAGCTGCTTCATGCATTATTTAATGAAATGAAATAAGCATGTATATTGATGTCACAAAAATATATATTTTATTAAAATGCATGAATTATTCTGTTATATAAATTTCAAGTATTATGTAAGAAATGACATTATCAATATTAAATATTTCTTGCACAATTTGTGTAGCATTTAATATTATATTATCATCATCAACAACCTGCCACCTTCAGGTATGGGGCAGGATAGAAATGTAAATAAATAAATAAAACAACAGAAAATGGAGATGAAATTAACTTAGCAACAGACATGCAAGAAGTTTCAAACATTGTGCATTTTTAAAAAATGCCGTTTGCCCACTTTTCAGCAACAGCCAGGATGTCTGCCATGAATGGAAATTAAAAGAATAACAAAAAAGCAGCTGTTTATAGGAAACCAGAAGTTTGCATCAGTGTGTGGAGTTTTAAAAAAGCCAACACAGCTGGCAGCTCTAATGAAGGAGTCAGAATATTCCAAGCTGAAACAAAGCTTTAAAAGAAAAAAAGAAACATTCCATGCTCACTTCTTCTTAGCAGTGCCAACCAAATGTAAACAGGGTACAGAATTATGCTGTTTCCCTTATTCTTTTTTCTCTTCCCCAACGGGGAAAAAAAAGAGTTACAACATGCATAACTCACTTCATTAATGCGATTCTGAATTAGCTGAAGGGAATAACCAGAGCCATGGATTTTATCTTCGGCCTCCTGAAGTGCTGAGTTTGCTTGCCTCAAATTCTCCATCACATTTTCCATGTTACCCTCAATAGTGTTGGCCCGATTCCTATAGGGGAAAAATGTTGAAGATAGATCAATTTTTAAACAGGATATTTTAACAAATAAATCAATCTCTAACAAAAAACAAACAGTTAAAGTGGGATGTAAGAGACAGGATAGATTTAAAACAACTCCTGTCAGCATTTGAGCATGCTTACAGAGTCTGCATACAAGCGCTCCCTAAAGGGATATGTTTTGGTTGCAGAATGTAACAGCTGCCCTTATGGCACATGGTCTAAAGCTCACAGACACACATAGTGGATGATGCTAAAGTAGAGTGACACATGCAGCAGCCCAAAAGTAGCTGGAATTACCTTCACAGAGCAGAAGCACAGGTGGAAGTCTGCTGCAGTTTTGTTCCCTGGCAGTAATTCTGGAACTGTTTCAGCTAATTAGTTGACTCCAAATTGTTTTACATGTTTACATGACAGTCAAGAGTTGACTTCCCTTCAAAAGATGGGCTCAAGAGTGCTTTCCACTGAAAGGTACACTCATCTATTTTCCAACAGATGGACCATGTTGGGAGCTAAATGGATTTAAATATGTTTATCTGCCCAACCTCCAGAATACAGGTGATACTCTGAACAGTGCCTATTTATGAAAAAGTCGGTGGTGAGCACTCCCACCTTGTTCCTTTAACATAGCAAAAAAAAAAAAAAAGTATTGAAAGAGAGGATCTGATTACACTTTCCTCTTAGTAAGTGGTGGTCCGCTCACTAAGGAAGTGCATCTGCACTCCATGTTGTCACCACCATCACGGAGTTGGCTAAATCCTTACTGGAGCAAACTAGCTGTGGCTTGCTAAACTGGGAGAGGCTAGCTGCTCACAGACAGCAGTGTCCGCACCCTTTTTGGGGTACACCACAGCAAGTAGGCATGGTCCTGGGACTGTGCAGTTGCACACAGCATCCAGATTGCCATGGTAATATCTAGGCATGTGCCAGATATTGTTGTGAATGTTGCTGTAGTGTTTTGGCCTTCAAGTGTTACTGGTCCAGTATGGGGCTTTATCCACTTGAAGTGTGGATGGTTGAAATCTTTAGCTCAAAAAGCCTCAGAGACTCAACAAAGAGATTCTGTATTACATGAAACATGGATCTTGAAAAGTTAAATTCAGAATTAACAAAGAAAAAATTTAGCGCACCAAACTAAATGATTAGGACTGTGACCAGATACAGCAAAAGAAAGAAAGAAAAAAGAAAAGAAAAGAAAGCATCTCTGTTGCTGCTTACACAAGGTTTCAAGGGGGAATTGTTCAAACACCATTCTTCCCCTCCTTCCTCTCTTGAACATTCTGTGCTAGAAAAGATGGCTTAAAGAAGGGTTGGGAACATGAGGGCTACGTATTGACTCTGAGGCATCTCTGAGGTGCCCCTTTTATCATGTCTGAATATGGCCTATGAAATAAGTGAACTCAAAAGATTCAAAATAAGTCAGATAAAATATGCTATTCAGGGCACATCTCCATATTAGAAAATGGAGTGTCAATGAGATCCAAGCAAGACATAAAATGAAACTATGTCTCACTTTACCTGCAAGTAGTACACTGTCCCAGCAAAGGATGCACATAAGGCATCCTTATGTAAAGGGAGCAATTCTGAAGAACACCTCAAGTACCACATCTGAAATGGAATTGTGAGGAGCAGGTAAGTACAGTGGGCCAATGGGTGTTGGTGGGGTATGAATGAAGAAGAGTAAGCCAGAATGCAATTGGGGAATGATTAAATCACAGCATAATTGGGAGTGTATCACAAACCATCTGTTGAACGGTCCAGCAGCTTCTAGTTCTATTAGCAAACAGCCCATCTCAATGTTGGTTTGGATTCATTATGAACCAAACCAGCATTATCATATCTGGGCACATGCCTGAGAAAGGTATCTCAATCAGAAATATGAACAATAGGATATAATAATGAAAGATAAAATAAGATACTTAAAACAACAACAGAAGTTACCCTATATTCTACAAAAGAGGAAGGAATAGTCAAGAATAGTTTGAGGGAACTAAATGTCATGTAGTGTAGCAGATGTGGACTGGAGTCAGATCACTTGTCAGTCTCAGAGAATAGCTGGACAGTCATTCAGCCAAATAATCCAGAGACAAAGTATTTATTTCTTCACTGGAAGGTACAGCAGCTTTATTTCAGAACTCCTCTTTAAACAGCAAACTAAAGGCAAAAACCTTGTTCAACATAGAGCTATTTTTATAGCCCACAAACTGCAAGTCATCATGAGGTTTCAGAATGATGTCATCTAATTACTGCAACAGCATGAGACTGAATCATAAGACTCTGTGATGAGTTGCTGACTCATGGTGACTCTTCAGTTCCTGATAACCACATAACATTCTGAACTGTTTGACACTAAACCATAGCACTGTACATTATTCAGTCATCTCTGTATAGTGCTATGGTTTAGTTTCCTTGTCAGAAACTGGCCCACCGGATGTGGAACAGTATTCATCTTGAGGCTCACCAGGCTCCTATGTTTAGGAGACACTTCATTCAGAAATTTAGTTAGTTTTGCAATTTTTGACTATTACATTTTTATTGTAAACTATCCTGAAACTGTCAGGTATAAGGGAGTACAAAAATGTAAATATATAAGTAAAAGTTGCGTAAACTCTCAGAAGACTTCATCAATAAAATCAGACAAGTACAAGATCTGGGATAATGCTAAATATTATGACAACAAAGGTAATTTCAACCTGCATGCTTTCTAAATTTATAACAGGCAGTAAGAAAGTACAACAGTGGTCAGTTTTGTTTTCATGGTTTCATGGAATGTGGTAGAGAATTATGGAAGCAATAATCCTACGAAAGATGGCAATGATAAGATAAACACATGGCTTCCTTTTGTGAAATCACTGCAAAAGTGGATTGCAAAAGATCATGTGTCAAGTTTAATAGCCCTGGACACTACTTTTAGAAAACCATCCTGGAAAAGCACTTCTACTTTCTATGTGTCTTAGCACCCCTTCAAAATTCCTATTACAAGACATATGGTGACCTTTATTGGCAAGCTAGACCATCACATGACTCATGTCAATTGTGGATCTGTACCATAGTTTTCCTTTTGTGATCCAAAGCCCTATTTACCTGGCTTCTTCAGCATCTAACTGCAGTTGCTTGGCTTTGGCAATGTCCTCAGCAGTTTGGGCAATGATGCTTTCAGGACACTGTAGCTTTGCTGCTAGTTTCTGAATCTCATCCATCTTCCTTAGGAGTGTGGTAGTGTCAGTTGGAAGGCGGAGAGAAAGGATATAATTGCTGACTTTCTCAATGACAGAAGAATCTAGATCTGGATCTTCACAGATAGAAGGGAAACATAGGTCAAGACTATATGTATCACTCAGCCTAGTGATCTTAGACATAACATAACTAGCATTCCTAAAGCTTGGAAAGGAGGGACAGTATGGTTTTTTTGCTTAATCCCTTCCTTCTAAACATCTAATTATCCTTAGTTTCAGGGTTTCAAGACCAAACAGTTAATAATTGTTATTCAAAGACATTTATCTGCAGCCTTATGAGGGGACTGAGTCAGTTTGCTTCTCAGATCCCCCATAGAAGCTCCTGTGGTAATACAGGAACAGAAAGGAGGGACAGGGTCTGTACATTCCTACTTCCTACAAATGTTTGATAGTAATGCACCCTATATCACTTTTTTTGATCTACTTGGATAAGTGACAGAGATGAAAGGCCTCTGAATATCCCAGTTTGCAATGGGACAAAGACAGCAACAAGGAAAGAATCATGTTTGCCCTCAAAAACACACAGTCCCAATTCTGTCTGCTCAAGGAACACTCTCTCAAGTTAGCTTTCACCTTAAAATAAAGGCCCTTGGCACTTCTTCATGTGTGTTTGCATGCAATATATTTTGTTTCTGCTTCAATCACAATTTCAGTTTTCTAGAAATTCAAATCAATGCCTGGATGAGTCAGAAGAATAGCAAAAGCCATATAATTACCACTTTGGGCATTCCCTCCCACTCAAAGTGCTTAGATATGAAAGAGGACAGTCCTTTTGTACCTTTAAAAGTTGTGTAGAAAAGACCATTTCAGCAGATGTCAATTGTAACTCAAGCCACATCAGCTGAAATCTCCCCCTATGCACAAATTCTGTAGATGTAAAAGCCCTGTCTTCTTTTAGATCTGGGCTGCCAGGGCTGTCAGCAATGCTTCTAACTCTACATAAACAGTTTTCAAAGCAGCAGGAGTTCAGTAGTCCATCGTTCTTTGCCACATCACATTTTATCATCCCATCTGAAGCATCTTTCCAATAAATCTTCATCTCACAGCATGTGTGCTCTGCAGAATACACTGCTGGAATAGTATTTTAACATGAATCTTATCCCGTTTTCCAAAAGGTTGAGTCCAAAAAGAGGTCCTATTGTTTTAAAGTGGCTATGAATGTGTTCAACCAATTCCTGGAATAAGTGACAGATTGGATTAGGATCAATAACTTGAAGTTGACTCCTAGCAAGTCAGAGAGGGGATTTTATCTGTTCCAGATGAGGCTGAACCCCAGTACTTATGAAATAATTGCTGCCACTTAAGTGTTCTCCATGCAAAAAAGTATTTATGTTTCTTCTGTTTTCTACACAGAGGGTCTGACCACTACGGTCCATGCCCTGGTTATTTCACAGTTGCATTACTGTAAGGTACTCTTTGGGGTGTCTGCAGGCCAATTTGGTATGGCGCCGAGAGCGAGACTGGTGCTGTGTGTCCCCATGGGCTTTGGATTTGGCACCTGAACAGGGTACCAAATCCCCCCATACAGCGCCAACAGGGTACCATATTTGGCACCCTGGAAAATGAGTCTCGGCACCATATGGGGGGCCCAGCATGCTTGCTTAGCGAGCCGGGAACCCACATGTGGACACTTGCAGGCTAACAGGGAGGATATTCGCACTCATGTCATGGATTGGGGTGCGCTTGCTGTCACTGAAGATTGCAGCTGCTGACTTTTTAAAAATACTGATCGGATAGGCAGTCTGGAGAACAGCTTGGTTTTTAACATAAAAACATTAAAGGAGAGAAAGCGAGTTTGGTTACAGTAACGCTCTTTCTAAGCAACAAAAACTCAGCTGAGAGCAGAGGAGACAGCCGCTTGGACAAGCAAGACAGAGCAGAAAGTGTGTGTGCGTGTGTGTTGCAGAGGGGGAATTGGTTGTCAGCACGGAGATGGCAGGCTGAAGGGCTACACAGGGGGGTGGGGTGGAATCCCTGTCAAACCCCATTAAAATGATTAAGAGCAGCAAAAACACTGCTCTCATCTTAGCGAGCCTCTGAACGTGCACACATTAGCCCCAACCCCTGCCTGAAACCTGCTCAGCTGAGTGCAGGGCAACCCCAAACGAGTGTCTGACAGTTGCCTTGCGCAGCTGAGCAGGTTTCAGGTGGGGGTTGGGGTTAATGTGCACATGTTCTAAGATGAGAGCAGCGCTTTTGCTGCACATTTTAACAGGGTTTGACAGGGATTCCACCCTCTGTGTGTGTGTGAGAGAGAGAGAGAGAGAGACAGACAGAGGAGGGCTCGGGCTGGAGAAGGGAGAGAGAGAGGTGGGCTGAGGAGAGAGGGGGCATAGAGGGGGTGGATCTGCTCCCCATGCCGGGCTTCGGTGCGGCTTCCCTGGGGATGCCTCCATCCGCGCTGAGCCCTGAACCCGGCATGCATTGCCAGGCATCCCATGCGGATGCCCGAAATGTGTGACTGGCCCCGCGCTGAGCCCCTGCATACCAATACAGCACCCAAAGAGTGCTAACTGGCCACCATCGGGACATGGCCTTTGTATCTGGTAAAAAAAGTTGCACTTGGTACAAAATTCAGTGGCCAGATTGTTGAATGGGGTGCTTGCTTGGACAAACATGACACCTGTGTTTAGCTAGGTGCTCTGACTGCCAGTCAGTTATTGGGCCACATTTAAGGAATTATGCTGGCACCATTTGATAGATCACCTTCCTGTGCATAAATCAGTAAGAACACTGCAAGAATCTAGGGAGATACAGAATTAAAAACAGAAAATTAGAAGAGCTTATTTCAAAGCTGAATATACTATGGCTACAGTTTGAACCATAATTACTTGGCAGTAAGCACCACTGGGTATAATGGCACTTCCTTCTGACTAGATTAGGCTTACACTGCAATTAATAAAATAAAAGTGGGGTTTTTTTTAATACAGTTCATGACGAGCTGATTCTATCCATGAAAATTAGATGACAAAGGTATAAAATCAATGAAGGACAAGATTACAGACATAGTAACAGCAATACCAAGGAACTGTTCCCAAAGACTCATGAGAAGATAAGAAGAGCCTTACTGGATCAGGCCACAGCCAATCTAGTCCAGCATCCTATGCCACACAGTGGCCCACCAATTGCTTATGGGCATCTCAAACAGAAGACAAGGGTACTCAATTCCCTCCAGTTGCTACTCAGTGTCAGCTGCTTCCACCCTGCTCGCCAAGCTAACAGGTGGGGAAAGCCAGACCACATGTTACTCTGCTGGTGACAAGTGGGGACAGCAAGATTTGGATCATTTCTCCCAAGCATCCAGGCCAGAGTGGCAAGTGGTAGAGCAAAGAGCCTCAAAAATAGATTGACAGTTCAGTGTCCAGCTTTCCTCCAGAAGGAGACAGTGGTAAACCACCCCTGTATCTCTTCCAAGCAAACTACATAGAGGTGCCCATGCAGTCCCCAACAGTCAGACATATTTTGACAACAACAAGGCCTTTGAACTTAGCAGTGGCTCTATGTTTTTGAGGGCAGATGAAATGATGTGGCAGGTCTATCTATCTGCCCAGAGACAACACTGGTCACAGAGACAATCCTTCACATACTTGGACAATCACTCAGAATGTACTTAACATAAGAAGCAGGATCTGTTTTTTGGTTTTGGGTTTGGGTTTTTTTACTGTAGACAAGAGTAGCTAACCAAGCTAAAAAGTTTAAATTCTGCATATATTCAGAGTCTTTTTTAATTTTCAGGCAATATCACTGCTTTTACTCACAAATAAAAAAGGAAAGGAAAGGAAATTGCCACAATTTAAACTGAGTAAAATGATGCAACTCAACTTTTCAAATGGGGAGGAGAACTGTGAAATGTCTCAGATTATTGAGCTGTTATCAGCAATCATAGCCTGAGAATCAAAAAAACTAGGTAGGGCCTCAACAGTGATATATTCTGAACTACAGTACTTGCATTATCCAAAGGTGTACAAATCTTCCGTGTCATATGCATAAAACATATGCTGCCACTTAATCTTTCCCCTATGTAACGCTTGGTTCAAAGGTAAACTCACTTGTGTTTTAAGCACACCACAGAATAGCTAATAGCCTTTTGAATAAAGCAATTATGTAACATAGATTCAATTTTATTATGGAACAATTGTTAAAAATATTTCACAAGGAAATTTATTACACAAAGAATTCTAATTCTGCAAGTTCAAGGACTGCCAATTCTTCATGTTTTTTCAAGTTATTATAATACCTACCCTGGATTACTTGTTCACTTGGTCAATTTGCAAATGACATGAACAATTTCTATAAGCAACACCTGTAATCTAGATTATTTTGACCTTTGTTTTTCTTAGATCTGCAAAAAACACCTGAAAAGCATTTACTGTAACAAGGTACATTAGAAGTCAGCTCGGGTTTATATGAATATTCTGGCTATTACCTGATAGGTAGTTGCGGACTTGTTGGATGAACTGTTGAATACGATGGATGTCTTGCTCTATCTGGATTCTAGTTCTGCTCATTTTATCTCCCAGACTCTGGGCATCAGCTTGAATTTGGCTAGCAGCCATTTCTGCAACCCTGATCTATTAATAGGCAAGACAAAGTCAATTTCTGATTATCAAATTGCACTCATTACTTTCACGTTACTAACCTGGCTTCAGAAAGTCTCATTTATCTATAATTTTATATCTGCTTGTTTCTTAATTACTCCATTTTTTCTTGTTTTCAGAGACAGAAACCCCAGTTAAGTGGAGGGAGTGACAAACGTGAGTAGAAAATCATCTTCTTTGATAAGAAATACGAGACCAGAGATTTTTGGCTTTGAGCTTTACACAATTCTACTGTAGCATCACAACAACATCTGTAAAATACAATTCCAAGCATTCTTCCATTTGGATATTTCATTTCAATAACTGTGCTGGATAGCTTCACAAGCATCCAAAACCCAAGATATATAGTTCAAAATTAAAATAAATAAATAAACACATGGGTTCAAACTATAACTAGTGCTAGGTGCCACAATTACTGTCCCAACCACTCCCAGTTCAAAGAGGTCATGTCACACAAAACATGCATTTTCCTTAACACTTGTAAAGAGCTCCAACTCTTTGCTTTCCTCAAATATAGGAAAGGAACCTCTCTATCCCCTTTGTCATACTGTCCACCCACCATTTTTGTAGTTTCCTGAAGTCTAATATTTAGATTTTCAATCTCTTGGGTGGTTCTTCTGGCAGTTTGGATGGAGTTTCTAGAGAGTGAGAGAATCCCTCTGCAGACCAAACTGGAGTCACATCCAGATGCAGTTTGCTGTGAACACAGTTCTCCTACACATTGTCCAGGAGTGCAGGTCTCTGATCTAATGCTATGGCAGATCTAAACACAGAAAACATAGAACCAGTTGCTACACCATCAAAGAGGTAGTATTATACACAACATTTCTAACCTGCCTTCCACCAGGCAGCCTGAAAGTGGTGTAAATGCAAGACATACTGTGAGCTAAAGAAACAATAAAAGCAACAGATTTTAGAATAAAATACACAAATTGAGACAACACAGAGAAAAATAAAATTCTAGTACTTCTAACAAAAAACAAAATGATACTTTAAAATCTAGCAAACAATGATATCCATCCCCCCTTTTCCACGCACAGTCAAAGATCCAGATCTTCAAGATCCAGATCTTTGAGATGGGGTCCACCTGGAGATCCAGATCTTGAAGATGCCTGAAAACCCCATTGTGGACATCTTTAGTCAGGTCCACATGAAATCCAGATTTCCAACTTTGAGAGACAGTATATGGGCCGTCTCTATTCCACCTTTTCTAGCACAGATGTTCATGGGAAGAGAGAAAGGCAGACTGGTGTGTAAACCATCCCACCTCAAAGCCTTCTCTGACACCTCAGAGGTGTTTTGTTTTGTTTTGTTTTCCTGTGGCTGACCACAGTCTCAGCCTACCACTGGAAGAGCTTATCTTAGTAAAGCTATCCCAAGCACATTTAGGTGGGTGCTAGAAATGCAGGTGACATAAACATCTCTTACATGAATATCTCTTAACTTAAGTGAACAAATAGTACTGTTATAGCACTGCATCAGGGATTGATATACCTTCAGAAACACTTGCAAAACTGTGAATTTCTAGCTGTAAGCAGGGAATCTGACCCATTCTGTTTCTGGCTGGAATGGTCCTTAGAATAACTAGAAAGTTATCATCCACATCTTAGGCAGATACTTCAGCAGTTAATAGAAGAAAACCCCTGGATGAAGATTGGCAGAGGGCATGCCTCCCGACTTCACTCCTAAGCTTGGGTTAATGCTACCAAGGTGCCTGTATGGGTGTAAAGGAGATGTAGAAAATGGCATTCTTAGGACACCAGCTAAGAGATACAGAGGCTCACCTTATGGTGAGCACAATCTGAAGGAACCCTCCATCTCATACTCCTAGTTCAGTCTTGTCTGACATTCATTTTAAGAACCTCTAGAGACTTGCTATATTGCTATAGTAGCAATTAGCAAACTGTCTTAAAAAGAAAGATGTTATTTCCTAAACCACTGGCAAATCTCTGCCCAGTTACGAAAAATCCTAAGATCTACAATAATACTCTGTACGAATTTCAAAGTACATTCAGACAGCTAATCGCCTGTCACTCCTCCACACACATATAATTTCTTACTATTAGGAACCCTACTCTGAAGTGCAATAAGATTAGATGAGTGATTTTCATGGCAACAAGAGATACTGAGATAAATCTCCATGGCAATAATGGAACAGTGGAAAGGAAAGACAGAAACCAGACATTTTGGCCCCAAACAATTATCTGTTATATCTGACCAAGGCCATTTGGGCTACATCTAAAACTGTGGGAGATAATTTGGTTAACAAATTATGATGCACTCTAAAGTTGAGTATTTAGATTTGGCAGCAGCATCATTTGAAGGCTTTTAAGAGAGGTTAAAAGTTAGCTTCACCTTATTAGCAACTGGAGTCAAGTTTGGGGAGGAAGCCATTTCATCCTGCAGAGCCTCCAGTCCTGACCCATAGCCAGTAAGATCCTTTTCCATCTCCTCAGCACTTTTCCTGTTTTCCTGAGACTGAACCAGCAGGCTAAGGGAACCAGCTATACGCATGCTGGCATTGGAAGATGTCTGATGTGCAGAGCTAACAGTTTTAAATGCTCCTGTGAGAACAAAGAAAAATGCTATTTAAAAGGTTTAGTGACTCATAATGCAGTATTTTTCCCAAGTCCTTAATACTGAGGATTACCTTGAAAAAAGGAGGGAAAATTCATTATTCATTCAGAATAATGAATCATGAGGCCATCAAATGAAAAACATTTGTCAATCATGATTCATCTGAAACTTAATTGCTCTTTTTCTTATGTTAATGCTCTTTTTTAATAAAAAGTACCAAGAAAAGGAGCGGAAAACTCGATATAAATAAATAGGTATAAATGCATGTATATTGACATGAGCTGTAACTATGGCTGTATCCAGATGTGATGAAAACCTTACAGGTACTGCGGAGCACCTTTCAACCTGAAAGACAGGTTTTATGATTGTCCACAGTATCTGCACACTAAATGTGATGCTCCAGAGGGGGAAAAAAAACCTCTACCTACTTGGGCATTTACTTTCCTCCACATTTTCCCAGGTGTTCATGCAAACTGCATGAGATCTCACAAGGGTTTAATAATTTATTTAAGTCTGCCCTCACCCAAGAAGCAGCAGGCTATCAGAGATGGACGGACAGGGCACGTGAGTGGAAGAATCATCCCTGGTGCTTTGAAGTACTGGAGAACATGTGGACAAACTGCTCTCTGAGGAGGGCCTTTACTGCAAAGTAAAGGTAAGCTCCACACTTTTAGCTTGCTGTCTGGAGGAACCCTAAAATTTGTACATTGAAGACTTCCCTCTTTCATTAATTAAGCTCAGCAGAGAGGCTCCTTGTATCTCCAGCATTCTTAGTTGTAAGTGGGGTGTCAGCTCAAGACAAGGTGTTCTCTGTAGAGGCTCCCAATTTGTGGAATAGATTTCCCCTAAAAGCTTAGCAGACAACAACATGGTATATGTTGCTTCCATTTTGGGGCAAGGCAGTACCATTTTCTGGGGTGCCTCCAAGCAGGATGGGAAGAAATTGGCATGCAACAGATGTGCCTCCACAAGTGACCGCACTGGATAATGGCTCATGTGATCACTTTGAAAGCATCTGCTGTTGAAAATCAAGATGGGGCAGTAATGGGTGCTTCCTTTGACTCTTGGGCTGTTTCCACACAGGGGCAAAAAAAAAAAAAAAAACGGATCTCCGGCACCCAGGGGAACCGGTTTTAATAGCTCCGTGTGCAGGGTAAATCCGGTTTTGCGGGGTACCCTGCACCCCTGCCACACCCCTGCCGCCGCACACGTGGTCCTGATCTGGATTGGAGGCGGATGCTGTGCGCGTTGCCCTTAGTAGGCAGCGCACCTGCTCAAAACGCCTCCTGAGGGCTGCCAGTAGCAGCCCCAGCCACCCAGGAGCCGCACAGGACGCAGGCGCGCTGCATCCTGGGCGAAGACCCTCAGAACGACGCCGCTGCTGACGAGGTAAGGAGGGGTTTCGCCGCGCTCCCAGCGGGGTGAGCTAGGGTGGGCTTTTGGGAAGCTCGCCCTGGTCCCAGAAGCAGCGATCC
>MTQE01003428.1:564928-582715 GCA_014337955.1 Aspidoscelis marmoratus
AACTAACACCCATTAAGCATGGATTAAGCATGGGTAGGTGCGGACGCACCCACCGCAAGTGTGCTTAATTGCCCCCTCTAATGCGGACGCGGCGGCACCAAACCGGTTTTGCCGCCGAAATCCGCATTAAAAAGGGATGTGCAATGCGGACACGCGTGGCCGGGAGTGTACTAAAAAGGCACATAAATGTGGGCGCTCGTGTCCCAATCCGTGCTTAATGGGTGTTAAAGGGCCTGTGCGGAAACACCCTTGGAGGTATAAATTAAGTGTTAAAGAAACCTGTCTACATTGTGAGGAATTTCAGTTGTGCTGAATGAGTTTGAAAACAAACAACAAAAAAACTCATTTGTTCAGATGATATTAGTGGACAAAGTATAAATACGAGATTTCTCTTTTGGACAGAGAGTTGAAGGAGGGAAACAGAGATCCAGAAGAGACATCAAGAATTAGGGTGCAAAAACTGAGGATTCAAGAGAACTTTTTTCTAAAACTCTAGCATTTATTAACATAATATATCTAAGCCATTTCTACCATTTAACTGTCACACATCATTTTCAAATATGACACTAAAAGCACCTCTGATCTTCTGCCAAGCTACTTTAATAAATGGGTGAATACACGTGATATTAAGGAAGGATGCAAAAGCCTAATTCTATTCCATTTTACTGCCTTTAGGAAAGGACTTCAAATCACCAATTTGGCATAGGGGGAGCCGATATACAGAAACTGATTGCAGCTGTTATACCTGAAATATCGGTGCTGCGGCTGGCTTCAAACTGATCCTTCTTGTGCTGGTATTCTGCAGTTACCAGGAGCAAACTTCTGTCAAGAGCATCAATGTCTACAGCCAGGGAGGACACTTCATCCAAAAAAGTTATTTCAGATTGTAATGTTTCAATAGTTTTCCTAGAATTGATTGGTAAAATATATTTTTTAAACAACACATGCATTTTTTGCTATCTGATTTCTACCCAAAAATCTCTCAAGCCAGCACACTTTTGCCAATGTCCACATACTTCTTAACATTTGGAAATTCTGGTTTATAACCTGTAACAGACAGAGCAATGTCCTCTCCTCTGGTGCTAGATTTAGGACAAGATTATAGGAAATGGTAGAACTACAACTCTTAGGCTGTGTTCATACCTAACAAAAGGAGTGCCTCAGAGAGACAGTGTATGGCCTTTGTGTTCCCAACCCTTCAATAATCCACCTTTTCCAGCACAGAATCTTCAAGAGAGTGGGGGAGGGGAATACAGCTGTGAACAATCCCACTCTGAAGCCTTCTGTAAGAGGCACCTCAGAGGAGTTTTTTGCTGTGTCTGATCACAACCTTAGTTAGTGAGACATTGCTTATTGTGTTTAAGGCTCCTGTGACACAATCAGTGTCAGTAATATCAAAGGTGAGGGAAGTTGTAGATGCACAACATCCTGAAAAAAGGAGAACAGTTGGCTGTTAAGGGGACTCAAAGCAGCTGACAAAGCTTTCTATTCTTCTCCCCACTGTGAGACAGGTGGGACTGTGATAGCTCAGAAGAGAGCTGTGACTAGCCCACCATTCCCAGATAAGAGTCTGGCTCCCTAACCACTAGACCAGTGATGGCGAACCTTTTGAGCTCAGTGTGTCAAAATTCGCAAGAAAACCTGGCTTAACTCGGGTGCTGTGTCACATCTAGAAATATCCATAACTTTGTGATATTTGTAGCTCTAGTAAAAAAGTTATATTTTTGATATATGTATTTTATTAAAAGCAAAAACAAATAATTCTTTACATTAGTCACTTTTGTTGCTAAATCTTCAATTGAAAGTTGGTATTTCATACACTTCAAGAACAAGCAAGCACTACACATCCAGGTGCCAGGGTGACCATGTGTGTCACCCAAAAGGGCTTGGTGTGTCACCATAGGTTGGCCATCACCGCACTAGACCAAACTGGCTCAAGGGAAGAACCCTCTTGTCTTTGCCATGTAAAAGTAACAAAAAATATGCTACTGTATGAAGAATCATAAAGCAATAGCTTTTTAAACACTTTATCCTAATTGTGTTCATAATTCATGACATGCAAACTGGATGTGAAATGTGAACCAAAAGATCAGAAGCTAAGAGAGACTTCGTCAAGTGTTGTTTCTGCAATCTCTGCAGTTCTTGTGGGTCATGCTTACCTCAAATCTCTCATGAAAAATTTCCTTCACACAAATACTGTAGTGATCTAGGCACCATCCATTCAGATGTGTCGCTAATGGGTGTTAAGCGGCCCTTAAACCAGCCAAACCAGCCTGTTTCCACCCTCCCCAAGATGGCAGCCACCAGGAATCTGGCTCTTCCCCTGCCGTGTGCGGATCCTGCTTCCAAAATGGATTGAGGGGAAGAGCCGGATTAAGATCTAATTTTTTAGGTCTTACATTAGGTTTGGATTTCAGCGGCAAAATCGGTTTAAGAAACTGGTCTTGCGTGCTGAAATGTGGAAGTGGCTTCCACAAAGGGTCCCTCATTGGGTTCCCAATGCAGAAGCTGAGTCTTAATCTTTCCTTAATCTGGCTCTAAATCCATTTTTAGAGCCAGTGCAGAAAGGCCCTTAGGTTGAATCAGGCAGAATCAGGGTTGAATCGGGGTTGACAGCGATTTAAAGCCACTGAGGTGGGATAAGCCAGAATACGTGTTTGCATTGTGTTTTTCTTGTTTTATTTTTAAAGCATTTTAAGAGGCTCAGGTGGGAACACCCCCTGAATGAGGCAAATTATTAGTTTCTGGAGAGCTTCTGGATAGAAGACAGAGTTTTGTAAAGAACTCTTTTAGAACATGAAAACAGTTTCTTGAGCACCCCTGTCTGGTGTACATACTTGATCTTAGCAATGGTGTTAGCCACCTGATCCAGTCCTTGCTCTGTTCCAAGAGGATTGCCCAGGATGTCTTTGATTTGTTGCATTTTACTTTCTGCTTCTAACAGGTGGGCAATGAAGCCAGAGCTCACTGTTTCTTCTAAGTGAATCCTGTGAGTAGAATTTTTCAGATGAGCCTGACGCAAACCAAACCTACGGAGGTCATCATCATAGACATGGAAGCAGGGGTGGCATGCCTCACAACGGTTATGGTTGCCACAGAAACCCCGCTGGCATTGGTCACAACGAGATCCAGTAAAGCCAGAGCTGCATATACATCTGCCTGTCAGCTTGTCGCAGCCCATCTCTTCTGTTCCTTGGAAATTGCAGTCACAAGCTGTTCAAAGGAAAGGACCGAGAAATATACATGAACTTTTCAAAAATGTATATGAGTTTTGTTTACCAATAGGATTTTACTTACTTATCTTTCTACTTCCTTTAATTGCAAGGGTGCCACCAAAGCACCAAACACTATAATACTGTAAGATTTTATTATAAAAATATTTTGTGATTTTGTCAGCAAATCACCAGACCATAGAAGTCAATGATCCATTTCAATCATTTTGAGCAAGATTTCTACACAGCTGCTATCAAAATCTTTTTGTGCTTCCTTCTGACTATGAAGGTGTGGCCTTAGGGGGAAAAACAACCAGAGGTTGTGAATCCCACATTATACTTTAAAGGATGTCAACCCCTACTCTCATTGATTTCATGACAATAAAGCTACTTCAAACAAACTGACAGCATTTGCAATGTTGCACTACAATTTAAAGGTCTATAACTTCCTGTCAAAATGTTTTCTGAACAGTCGGGACATATAGGTCAAAAAAGCTATTTATAGGCTGTATTTTTATGAAACAGCTGTGATATTTATCTAACTCTGTCAAAGCAAACCCCTAAAGACCAAATTAGAAGCACTGTTAATTGTATCATTCGCCCTAGGATACAGTTTTATTTCAGGAATGTCCAGCATGTAAGGCCAACTGGATCCACTGATAAGAGTGCTGTTTAACTTTTTGTTTTTCACAGCAGTTCTGACCATGACCAACAGGTCCCACAGCTCATATGAAAGCAGAAAAGTCCTAACAGCCCAATCTGGATCAAAATCATAAGAAGAATAGTGTAGAACTCCCACATATTCTACCTCCAGTAACCTTCACATCGGGTATTTCTAAAGGAAAATGCCTCCAATCAAACCGTGCTGTTTGCCTCACATGTAATTTGGCACTGAGAAAAAGGCTTCATTCCCAGAACATATCCTTTCTTTCACCGGAATGCCCTTTTTTCCAGTTTCACAAAAGATACACCCTATAAGTCTAAATAAATAGTTAGCTTTTAAAATATTTACCACATTTCTATACTGTCTCACTAAAATAACTAAGAGGCTGAGCGAAGAAGACACAATGTAAGTCATATGCATGTGGCAAAGAAACAAATCAGTTGTCATTAAAACATGCTTTCCTATAAGGCTGTATCCAGACGTCAGTTACTTATTCCACTATTTTTGGATACTCCAGATTAAAGCATAGATATTGTACAATAAAGTAAGTAATGCTTGGATGCAGCCTAAATTAGAAGAGGGCTGGGAATTTCTAGACATTATTGAACACCAATATCTATCAGCTTAGACGGTATGACCAATAGACCTGCATTCCATACCTCTGCATCCTGTCCTGACATCTCCGTAAGTTCGATTTGAACAAACTTGGAGTACAACTGTAGAACATGTTAGACCTCCATAACCTTCTTTGCATGTGCATTCCCCAGTGAACTACAGAAGAAGAGAGAGACATCAGTGAACAAATAAGCTGCATTGCAAAACTACAGAGCTTGACCCACTGGTGTGGAAACAGTACAGCTGGCCGGAAGAAGCATGCAAAGGTAAGGTTCAGTTGGGAAGGAGGAGCAGAATATTTAGTAGGGCCTAGCTTTGAAGATAATCTAGGGCTGTTTTTGCACTTACCTCCCTTAATTCGGGTTTAGAAGATCCGGATCTTTGATATCCGGTCCTTGTTTAATCCGGTCCTTGAAGATCTACATCATGTCAAGGACCTCATGCATTCGCATGGGCTGCTTAGCACCCACCTGCAATGGGTGCTAAACAGGGCTGCTGGGTGGATGCCATAACACCCATTCTGAAGCTCCAAGTAGGCCCAAGCAGGAAGGCCCATCAGTAGTTCTGTGCAATTTGCCCACATAGCTGCCAATCAGGGGTCACTTCCGGTTACAGTGGGTGTGGTGGAGAGACACGCCTTTGTAGCAGTCTATGTGCTCAGCTTTGTAGACTGCTACGAAGGTCATGTGGGCCTACGTAATGTGTTTGTAATGTCTCTGCAAATGGCAGCCTCCTTGGCCCCCAATGCCCTGGTAGATGTGCTAACACATGACCTCCTATCCAGTCTTCATGGCAGAAGACAGGACTGAAAGGGGTCTACCATTAATCCAAATTTAAGGGTCCAAAGACCCCATTAAATCTGGATTTCACCGGAACTCATGGGTATGGCACACACCAAATAGGGTCCTAATGGAGTTCTTAAGGGGTCTTGTGCAAGGATGGTACGTAATAGATCTGTACCAATCAAGTACTAATCAAGCTTCTAAGGGGTTCCTAAGGGGTCTTTGTTGCTAGTGCAAAAACAGCCAGTGTCCCTCATACTGGCTGACTAACTCATACTAAGAGAAACCCCACCTTTACCCCTTATATGCTGTCTTAAATTCATTGTAAGAAGGGCAGGAGGGGAGGGGAAACCTTGAAAGCCAAAAGCTGACTCTGCAGTGGGCCAGCAGATTGGGACTGCCCCACTGGAATGCCTCATCTGCACTGCAGATCTATCAGGATGCCATGGGACAAGACATTGGACTGGTCTGTGGTGCAAAAATGGTGTCACAGTCCATGACAATAGGGGGCTGCTTTTAAGTAGCCCTCTCGACATTCCAGAGTGGTGTATCAGACCAGCTGCTCATTTGCAGACACATTTCATCATGTGCAAACACATTTAATCTATGACTGCATTATTCGTAGATTAAATGCATAGCCGTCTTGTCTAATAACATACTGTTTGTTTTTTGTGTCTTTTTATTGTTCCTTTTTATGGAATTGTATTTATTGTTACTATCAATCTGTGCATGAAACATACAATTTAATATGCAATAAAAACAGTTTAAAAAACTATCCTCCAACAAAGGAATTGCTATTATTGTTCTTATAATTAGTACAATACTTTGTCCTCAGCATAGTGCTGGATGTAAAGTTCATCTCTCTCTCCTTCTACCCCCTTCCCCCTGTATGTGTGCATGTGCGTGAGAGAGAGACTGCACTAAACCAGTTTGTGCCAAATCATGAAGTTCATGGGTTTTGATACCAGAAAAAACGCTTAAGTCCAAGGGAGGGTTCATCAATTCCCCACACATCACATTCCTAACCATTCCCTTTCTTTCCCCATAGCTCCATAGCCTACACCAGTTGCTTCCTTGCCATCCATCTGTACCCTCCCTTTGTTTCTTCACTCACATGGCCTACTTCAATTGTGCTTGTGGTCTTCTCATCTTTTTCTGCCCCATATTTGAAGCAGCCTGTGCCAGCCCGCTGCTGCTAGCCACATAATATTCATGAAATGATTCAATTGCAATTGAACATGGCCACATGCTTGGGTCCATGTCCTTTCATCCCAGAAGGCCTAGTAGACTAGGAAGCAGGCTGATGAGCCTTCTGAAGAATCACATGGTTCACACCACTGACCCAACACAAGGCACTTGGAAGATAGAATGCAACATGGTAAAGAGTCTGTAGACACAACCAGGGAGCTTTCTGCACTGGATCTTATTCTCAATTATATCCCAAAATAAGGATATGCCTTCTGAATGCTAGTTTAGACTACAGCAGGCCTCAAGTGGGACCTGCCATAGTCTGCACCAACATGTGGCTGGCAGGTCCCTGTTCCAAAATACAATCATGAATATGGCCCAGTGCAGAAAGGGCCCAGGTATACTGAGTGCATGAGGAAACAAAGAGGAAGGCCATGTACACTAGTGGAGAGGTTGTGGATGCAATAATCGAAAACTTCACATGGGGCAAATGAAGGGTGGAGCCAGAAATATGATGAGACATTTTGCTAACTGTCTCATGAATCCATGGACCAATCTGTAGAACAAGGCCTGTAGTTGAGATTCTTTAGTGAACTGGTCCAACCACAACAGCTCAATGAAAGGAGAACTGACCATTTTACTTATGGCACATCTCTAGTGTAAATTCATATAATCAATGCACACATATGAACAAAAATTAAATTTAAAGATTAATATGTTTGGATGAAACAAACAATAAACCAGAAACTGAAAAATTCTTGATTAATAATAGAAAACGATTATTACATTTCCATTTAATGCTTTGATATCATGTGCCCTTTATGCTGATACCTTGTTGCACTGAGGACTAAGAGAATTCTGGGGGTTACAATTACAAGGCTGGCAGCCCTCCCCACTTGCAATTTTCCAGTAGTTTGCAGCGCAGGCATCACATTTATCTCCCACCACATTAGGAAGGCAGAAACAGCGCCCAGTTTCATCATCACAAGGTGCATTGCGGCGGCTGCCTAAGATGTTGCAATCACACTCTGAAAAACAAAGCAACTATCACTGTGTGTACAAAGTGTTTGTTGAGGACACTGTCAAGTGGCATAGGACAGGAAGGGATCCATGATATGCTTCATGCTAAGAATACAGGGGCAAACTGAAATCCCATTGAGACAAAAAATGGAGAAGCCACATTTGAAAACAACTCTTCCATCTCTCAGTTCTTCATATACTGCACAACAATTTGATTATTACTGCCACAGATTTTTTGGTACAATTTGCTCTAAAGGTTAGTTTTCTGTTCTTTTTTTTTTTTCAGACTGTTATGCTAGGTTTTTAGATGTTATGGCTAAGACCTAACTGTAAAACATAGGTTCATCCTCTGTACAATATTTAATAACAGTTAAAGGGGTTTCATAACATGAAGAACTTGTAAAAAAGGAGCTGCCAATATGCAATCTTAGTTAAGTGGATCAACCTGAGAAAAATGCCACCTCCAAACTAGTGAGGAGTTCTGCTAATAATAATGTATTTTACCATAGTAGGCTTTTTAAAGATGAGTGGGGAAAATCTACTGTGCTTTAAGTAATTTGCTGTATGTTGCTGACTGTGAGGCATCTTCTGGAAAGTGCCTTACATATTCAAAATCCATAATCACCTTCTGAATCACAGTCTGAATCACAAGGCCATTCAGAAGAGTTTAATGGTGTGTACCATTCCAGTGAGGACAGGCTCATCCTAGTCATAAAGGGCTTTGAATTACAGGTGTGCAGAACACCATTTTATAAAATTTGCCGAGCATTCAAAATGTCCATACCCCTCTTACATGAGATTCTAAATGGGATTGTTGAATGGCCTTACATGATTTCCCTAGACCCTGCCAGGTTGCTCCAGACAGCAAACGCAATCTGTTTTGTGGCTGTTCTGAATGCTCAATAAAGCACTGCCAGAAAGCACTTGACTATTTTAATCTCAATTGGACTATTTTAATCTGGATTCGGAACTGAGTGCACATTCTGGCTGTTCCCATTTGCTTGATGATAATGCAGACTCAAATAGAATACTGCAGTTCTCATTCAAACCACCCAAATTTCCAGCACAAACATGATCTTTTCATTTCTGCTCCTTGTCCAAATTCTGTAAGCCTGCCCCGACTCAGAATCAGCTGAGCAAAAGAACAGACAGGGCAAAGCGATCACTCTCCCTTTCAAATCAGACACTCCTATTCACTATGTTACTGGGAAGGCGGCAACTTTGTGCAGAATCAGCTGAGCAAAAGAACAGATAGGGCAAAATGATCTCTCCCTTTCAAATCCGTGAGGGGTGGGAAGAAAATGGAGGATTGTGGTTCTTGCACAAATTCTAAGAGAGAAGAGGGGATTCCCTTCCTCCTCCTTTGATTTGAATGAGCTGCTCAGGATGGAGCGGGGTTAAAAAAAGATTTCCTCTGCTGATTGCTGTAACAATGTAATGTATCTCTGGTAATTACAGTGGCATTCACAGAAAGGGGAAATCTGTGTTGAAAGATCCAATACTTTTCTTGATCTTCGGGACTCTAGCATTGCAGGGAAAGAAAGGACAGGGGGCAGACCTTCCCAGATGTGAAATCCCATCCATCTAATGTTGCACCATCAGCGGCGGCAAGCATAGGCCAGAAGGATATTGGGGGGGGGGGGCAGCACAAAAGGCAGATTTCCTCTCTGAATAGTCCAGTAGCGTTTCCATTGGGAAAAAGAAAGTGGGCTAGCCATCAAATCGGGCCCGAGAACAGTTTTTCCAAGGACTTTTTTTCTGCGGATTTTAGCAATATAGTCGTCGTAAAGTTCCAGAATAAAAATTTAAACGGGATCGAACAATCCCGAAAACAAGCTGGATTCGCATTTAATCTTGTATGGGAATGCACACTAATAGAAACAATTTTGCACTAAACAATTTGAGAAAGCCAGGGTAGGTTCAGGTCTAAAAAAGCTAGGTCATTTTTCAATCTTGTTTGGAACTCACCCATGCATCCTTTGGGATTAGAGTTAGTTAATTTGGTGAATCCAGGCTTGCACAAATGGCAACGGTCTCCTTGCACATTTTCCTTACAGACGCAGCGGCCATTCAGAGGATCACAGCTGGAGCCAGGAACAGCACCATCTGGGTCACATTCGCAAGCTTTAAAAGAGAAGCCAAGAAATCAGCAGAATTTTTTTAAATTGTGGACGAAAGGGAAACTGTGACAGAAAAACGGAGCAGCAGCCTGGAATTTTGCATAACTTATTACGTAAGAAGACATTGCTCTTGACTTCTTTTGCCTCCCTTTGCACAAAAGGTTGCCAGTTCTTGATTTTTTGTTTATTTAAAAAACAGGTACCAATTAGGGTCTTCGTTTTTGTTTTCAAAGAGGTAAAATCTTGTTCAGTTACAGGGATGTGCACAAACTGAGTTTGGATGCTACAAACCAACCAAAGGGGGGGGCAGTTTCATGAGAATCACCACCCCACTAGAGAAGTCCTCTTCAAAGGGGAGGGGAACACAAGTGCAACAGAGATCACAGGTTGCGTTTATTTTTCTCTGCTGTTCTCTACTTTTCCCTCATTTCCCATCCCAGTTGTCTCTGCCCCATTCAAGATTGTTAGAGGCCAGGGAAATGCATGGAACCATGGAATGACTGTGGGCTGTGTGGTCACATTAGCAGCTGTCCCACATGGTACCAGACCCTCCCTGCCAAGAGCAAACTGGGATGGGAAGCAAGGGGAGAATGGAGAGTGATAGAGACAAGTGAGTAGGATCTGTAATCTCCACTAGTTTCACTGTCCCCTTGCCTTCACATAAGGCCATGTTTGTTAGGTAGGAATACATCCTCATTAACACTGCCGTCTTTGACAGGTTTGTATCATACAAACATGGTTTACGCACATCTGTACTCTAACTTTTGAAACAGAAAACATTATTTATTCACATAAAAAAATGAAAGTATATCTAAAGAATCTCATCAAAAGAATACATAAGCACCCACTTACGGAGACAAGCCTCTGGGTGGCTCAGGTCAAAACGCTGGTTACGGAAAAAGTTGGTCTTGCAATGCTCACAGTTTCTTCCAGCTGTATTATGCTGGCAGTCTTCACACACTCCCCCACTCACGCCCCCACTGGCAAGATACAGATCTGGGTCAAAGTAGCATTTGTTGGAATGGCCATTACAGTCGCACTCTAGAATTAAAAAAAGCATTTTCTATTACTTCCTTTAAAAATAGCATGGAGTCAAGAAAGACAACGGTTTACTTTTTATCTTAACCACTAGATGGCACGTTCACCAGTTTTACATCAAGCAAAAGCTGAAAGAAGAAAGTCTATTAGGTTTTAGGTAGATTCATATGTTAACCACTAGGCATATTAAGTAAGAAGTTATTATTCTCAGAGGTTATTAGGAGAGGCTGAGAATTGACTAGTGACTGCCTGAATCACAGGGCTGACCCATCCACAACTTTAGAGCATAATGTAAACTGGTTTGGATATGGATTTGCCTTTAGTCCAAATTAAGCATCAGGCACCGCCTAGGTTCCCATAAACATAAACAGTCCTTGCACAAGAACAAAACAGCACTGGATTCTCACTTCTACTTCACTCCTGTAGGACAGCCCATTGGCCCTTCTCGTTGAAGATAATGGCTATGTCTCCTCTTACTCTAGCGGGAGCCTGCAAGAAGGGCCTCGGCCATCACTTTCCCAGTTTTGGTAACATGGCATGCCCATCAAAGAGTGCAACACTCACTTGAGGCATCTGGAGCAAAAGTATGAATTAGCACTCTCTGGAAAAACTCACCTTCTGCCACTTCACCAAACATGGATACAAGCAAGCGCATGGTGATGTGGGGAAGGATACTGCTATGGAAATACGAGTCCCACTTTCCACTGTGGTAGTGATGGCACAGCCAATCTCAGAGATTCCCTGTAGAGCAGTCTCTACTCCCTCTTCCACCACTACTCACAGGTGGCCCCCAAAAAATAACCTTCAAAGGATACTAGCAGGGCAGTATCTTGCCACTGCCAATGGTGCCTAGAAGGAAATGGCAGAGCAGCACACAGAGATGAATATAATGACACATACTTCGACACTCATTGGGGTTATCATCTTCAGCAGGTTTCCAGGGTTGGTCATTGTAGGAGGCTGCACAACGTTCACACTTTGGCCCAGCAGTGTGGTGCTGACACATGCAATGTGCACCAACCTAAAACATAATGAAGACATTTTATTTTGCAAGAGGCTAAGCAAATCTTGCTACATGCTGGTAAGCTATAAAATGTTGTTATTGAGGGAGGAAGAATTTCCTTTTAATTTGTTTTCAAAATTACAGTATGTCCCAGATGTATAAATGTTCTTAAGCACATTTGTTCTCTAGCAACAACAACAAAGAAAAGTCAATTCTGGTGATGATAGTGCAGATGGCAGGAACTGCAAATGTTGATCAGGAAACAAGCAAAAGTTGCAAAGTTGAAATTGTTCAAAAGCCCTCAAGTGACCCATCTCTTTTTTCTAAGGCTGCATCCCCATTTAAGATTTAAAGAGCTTTGAATTTGTTTTCAAATCTGAATGTTCCCAAAGGGTCAGAGGAATCTGCAATTTCTGAAGATGCGGATTATCTGTATTCAATTTTTTTTAAAACTTTCACTGCAAGATTTAGAAATAATCTTCATTATTTTTGGAAGTGTAGAAGCATGATTTAGGGGCGTACTATTCACTTTCCCCTGAGTCAATGATAAGCCAGGATCTCCCCTCCATTCCCTCGGTTGTTTGCTAAAGAGATTGCGTTGCAATCTGCCATTTAGCGGTCCATCTCCCCTTTCAGCTATAGAAAAGGAAGGAAAGTGGGAGGAATCCTATTGCCTTTTGTCTCCCACCCGAAGCTCAAGTTGGCAGCTTCCCTCCTGGGGGTTGCAAAAGTGTTTCAGCTCTTAAGCTGCAATTCCCTCCCCTTATCTGTCTCTCCCCATTATGTCAGGCTTGGCTGAAAGTGTGAGTGAAATGTATAGAGAGATCAGACAATACAATGTTACAAGCTATTAGACCATAGACCCAGGAGAGTCTGATTTTGCTTAGACCGGGATCAGAAAGACTTTAAAATGCCCACCATTCTCGCAGTGCCAATGATGCACAAAGCTGGTGCCTACTTCATCTCTCCAGCTGCCAAAGAGGGACCCTTCTGCCAGTGAACCTGGGCCTGCTATCCCTCCATTCTTTCACCTACGCCTTTGCCTCCGTCTCTGCTTCCCCATGGCAATCTGAATCAGGCTTACATAAGGGGTGGGGTTTGGATCCCCACCCAGGGATATGACAGAAAAGAGAGGAGGAGGGGGTTTCTCCCCCTGCAAGTCTGCATAATAAGCTGCCAGTGGGATTGCTAAAATACAGAGCTCACTGATGGTTTAAAAGACCCGGATTAAAACCGCAGGTAAATGGTGCAGTGGAAACAAGCCCTAAGTGTAGCATTTCTCAGTTCAGATTATTTCTAAAGTTCCATACTACTTAGCAAGCTAGTACACTTCTATTTGATCTCTGCAAAACAGAAATTGCAGAGATTGTTTTTCCCTCAAATACAAAAATATCTAAATTCTGAAATTGTGTGCTGAGTTCTCCTTACAAAAATAAGACTTGCTAACCATTTATGCATTATCAAGGGGAATATTTATCTCCCCTGTCGCATGCACACGTCCATGCCCCTCTTTGAAGTAATTTCTATCTGAAGACCAAAGAAAAGTGTCATCATCCACTCCCCCACCACCACTACCCAGCCTCTTTTTTCTTTCCTTTTTCCTTTCTCGGGCAGACAAAAATCTAAGGAGACCAAATTAGTTTCTTTCCTTGCATACAACTTTCTATTTCACTTTTCATTTTGGTTCCAGCAGATGGCAGCACCTAGCTAACCTTGGTTGATCTCAGAAAGCTAAGCAAGAGACAGGTTGGTTAATACAGCAGGGATAGGAAACCATAAGAAAACTGGAGCCTAAGTTTGGAAACAGAAAAACATTTCAAAAGAAGGCAATAGGAACTACTTCCACATTGTTACCAGGCAAACAATATCTATCTGTCTGTCTGTCTTTCTGTCTATCTGTGTATCCACCCATCTTGTTAGAAGCAACGAAGTGACACTCTCCCTGTCTCTCTTCCCCAGAAGGTCATCAGCCAAGACCACCAGGATGGTTTCAGTGCCATAAACAGGCTTGAAGCCAGAATGGAATCGGTCTAGGTGATCAGCTTCCTCCAGTCATGCTTGCATTTGGGCAGCCATGGCCCTCTCTGCTATCTTGCTCAGGAAGGGCACATTACTCCCTGGCATGTCCATTGTTTAGTTCATTTGTATCCAGAGAGGACGACTAGAGGAGGGGGTATACCACTGCCTCTTTAAAAGCCAGCAGGACCATCTCATCTCTCAAGAGGGCATTCTCCATTTCCTGAATCCACCCAGCTGTACTTTCCCTTTTATCACCCAAGAAGGGCAAGAAGCCATAGAGCATGTAGTCCCCCAAACTCCAGCAAGCAGCTTGGCCACATCTTTGGGCCTCAATAATTGAAACTGATCCAAGATAACTAGATCTGGATCCTTTCTTTAGACTATTTTCAACTGTGGCATCTGTTCCCCTGAGAATCTCAGTGCCTTTGCCCTCAATATGCCCTGAAAAAATGTCACAAGAAATGGAAAGCATCCTTGCATCCTTGGGCTTGAACTTAAAAGGCCATTTATTACCCAAAGCTCTGCCAGAAGGCTACTCAGAGATTCAATAATGGTAAATAAATTATTGCTTTTCACCACCACCACAATAACATGTTCTAACTCATGATCTACATATAAATGTGTATTACATATGTATATGTACAAATATCATACGTATCTGTACGCATTTGCGCTTATAACATGGAACGAAAACGGGATGCATAGGGGATAAAATGGGATGCGTACAAAATGCATACAGATACATATAATACATATGAATGTTGTCGAAATATGAATGTTGTTGACATTCATATCTTCAAATTTGTATCTATCTTTCGAACGTATAGATTCAAATGTATCGGATTCAAATCTGTTTTTGGTGCATTTGGTTTTTAAACATTTGAATCGAATCCAATGTTTTGACATTGAAATCGTCTCAAATTCAAATGCAAAAAAACCATTTGTGCACATGCCTAAGGTGCACCATCTATGTCAACCAGAAAATCCCCCCAGAAGAGAAATTGCTCAAGTTGCATAAGGCCCTTTCTGCACTAGGCCTTTTTCTGGATTATATCCTGGAATAGGGGCCTGCCATCCACATGTTGGTGGAGACTTCAGCAGGCCCAAAGCAGGGCTGGCCAGCATGCAGATGGCAGGTCCTATTTCAGGATATAATGTGGAACAAGGCCCAGTGCAGTAAAAGCCTTTGTCTTTCAAGGCAGACCATGACAATGGTCTCCTACCCTTGTAGAGGAGAGCCGCCACCGCAAATCCAAATCTTACCACCAAGTGATCCATCCATGATAACAGACTTACCACCAGAACTCCTACCAGTGTCCCCAGTCCCCTCTGGAATCTGGAATATGCAATTCTTTTGGAAATGATTTTGATTCTACAATGTCCAAACCTTCACTTAATCTAAGCTTTTGTGCTATCTTCTGAGAAGTCCAATTAGAAACAGTTGGCAACTGTAAGCCTTGATCTTTAAGACACCCATAAAAGCAAACTGAAGAGAGCTATCTGGCTTCTTTGTTATGCTGAAATAGCTATTTTTGCTACTTAGAGAGAACAGATGGTCAGACCTTACCACATCTATCAATTACACCTTTATATAATGCAAGTAAGAATTCTTCACTTCCAAAAAGTTCAAAGAGCTTCTGGAATATCACTGCAAATTTCCAGACTACAAATCAGATCTGCCAGTATATAACAATAGAGTAGGAAAGTGGGACTCGGCAGTGTTTTTCTGTCTTTATTCTTACCATAGCACTGGGTTCTGCAGCAGCACAATGGTCTGCGTGTCCATGACAAAAACAGCTTCCTTGTACTTGCATCTCGTTCAAGGCATAGAAAGCATTTGCAACATGGTAGCCTTGGTATGGAGGTGGAGACAGTTGGGTGAAGTTGATTCTCAAAGTAGTGAATTCACCCAATTCTATAGACAACAGAGGGGGGTGGGGAAGAATGAAATTGAGACACATGCATGAAAAAAGTCCTCTAAATCTTAAACTGAATTCTTCAGCTTAGGTCATTACTATACTCAAAAAGCTATTTTAAAAGTTTTTAAAATTAATAATATTCATTATTAATTCCAGAATGTTCTATTCCAGAATATCCAAAGGAGAGGGCCTTCTCGGTGATGCCTCCTGGGCTATGAAATAGTCTCCCCCTTGAGGTGCATCTATCACCTCCATTGTACACATTTAGGAAGGCAGTGAAGATGCAGCTCTTTGCCCTGGCCTTCAGTTAAATGGGGATACACTTTCCCTTCCCACTTGCAGGTACTAATGTTTTGATACATACCGTTATTGATTTAATAATGTTTGATGTTAGATGTTGTTACCCAGGCACTCTTTGGCGATAGCAGTAAACAAAGGAAGAAGAAGAGCTGGCTTTTCTATGCCACTTTTCTCACCGATTTAAGGGGACTCACAGTGGCTGACAAAGCTTTCTATTCTTCTCCCCACAACAGACACCCTGTGAAGTAGGTGGGGCTGTGAGAGCTCAGAAGAGAGCTGTGACTAACCCAAGGTCACCCAGCTGGCTTCGTGGGGGAGGGTGGAATCAAACCCAGTATTCCCATATAAGAGTCCAGCTCCTTAACCACTAGACCAAACTGGCTCACCAAACCCACTAAAAATCAAGCTTTCTAGGTAAGCCCATCACCCTTTGGTCCCTGCCTGCGAAATCAGACCAACTGAACTTTTTAAAGAGACCAAAAAAACACTTACTGCCTGTTTGGGAGGAATAAACCATCTATCTATCATTTTAATCCTATCCTAGACGACCACACTAGGGCCGTGGTCACGCCTAAGGTTTAATCCAGCTTCAGTCCACCTTCAGAGTGAGAGAACACATCAGCAAAGTGACCAGTCATTTTCTTTCCACATTAACTATCCTAAAAGTGGATTTTTTTTTTTTAGCTATTTGACACTGGAAGAAAACAGCTTGTCACTTTGCTGATGTATTCTCTCATTGAGCGTGTCCCCATGGAAGCTGGTTGCTTCGCTAGTGATGCGTGTCATAAAAATTTGTGTTGTGACTCGCAATAAAGCATCCCCATGTGGTTTGGGGCAATGTGGATTCAGATCGTGCGTCCCTGTCTCCATGGAAGCTGCAGTGTGAAACCGCATCTTTTTCTCCCCACACACCCTCTCCCCTGATAGGAAGCTGGGGTGACGTCACCATAACCCGTGCCTCCCGCTGCAGCGAAGACAGGCAAACAACTGCGGCAATGACAGGCAAACATCTCATTTGCACCTCCACAGACAAAAAGATCATTCCCTTCCTTGGCTGGCACAGATTAGTGGAGGTGCACACATGGGCATGAGAGTGGGCACCCCCCACTTGCAACCGCCTCAAAATTTTCTCCCAATTCAGGTCGACTGGTCTCAGTCACTTTCAGATCAACCAATCCTGGAGGAGGGAAAAGCCTTCTAATTTCACCACTGTTATGTGGCTTAACTGTCAACAGATTGCCAGGGTCCGATCGCAGCACACACGGCAGGAACAGGGAGCAGAGGCGAAACCATGCCCACTAATACTGCAGCCACTAAGCTCCACCCCAAATAACCCAGGAGCATCTGCATGACCCCCGGACAATATGGGCTAGCCCCTTATTTCAGATGAAGTACACTTGTTAAGTGTTTTTTTTTAACGTATTGTCTCGTATGTAGCCCATATTAGGACTTTGCATCGAGATAATCCCGAGGTGGACACGGAATAATTTCAGAATATTTTCAGCATGGGGATGGACCCATTGTGAAAGTGAACTGAAGCTGGATTAAACCTTAACTGTGACCACAGCCTAGAAGAAAAGGCACACTAAGCTCAGTAGTGCCCAAAAGCGTGTGACGAAAAAGTTCTTCTTGGATGCTATCTCCTTAAATAACCAGTGCGTGATGAGATGCTTTGCCTCTTCCTTCTCCTCCTGACTCCCAGCAGTGAGGGTGATCACACACATATTTAGCATCATCTTCAAGGCAAATTTGAAAAACAAAGGACAGATTACAATTTGTAAAAGAATACTTCTCCTGTCTCCAAGCCTGTAATGATGCGACCTTTCTACAGATGGGAGAGAACGACTCTCAGGTTGATTCAGAGGTTCAAGTTTCAGAGAGTGGAAGCTCAGTAGAATCGGTATGGG